>JAGKPW010000867.1:0-15012 GCA_019926035.1 Melaleuca alternifolia
GTCTCTTCTTTATCCAATATAGCGTACTTCGTATCCTTTTGGTCCAACGTAAGGGACTTCGACTCCTCATCCTCCAATTTGAAAGAGTTCGACGCATCTTGGTCTAATCTAAGGGAGTTCGTCACCTCTTTGTCCAATCTAAGGAGTTCGTCCCCTCTTGGTCCGCTGTAAGGAAGTTCGTCTCCTCTTGGTCCAATCTAAGGAGGAGTTCCGTCTCCTCTTGGTCCATTGTGAGGGAGCTCGTCTCCTCTTGGTCCATTGTAAGGGAGTTCCTCCCCTCTTTGTCCAATCTAAGGACTTCGTCTCCTCTTGGTTCAATCCAAGGAGCTCGTCTCCTTTTGGCCCAATCTAAGGTGTTTACGTTCTCCTAGTCCAATCTAGCGTACTTCGTCTCCTTTTGGTCCAATGTAAGGGGAGTTGGTCTCCTCTCGGCCCATTCTAAGGTGTTCGTCTCCTCTTGGTCCATCGTAAGGGAGTTCGTCTCCTCTTGGTCCAATCTAAGGTGTTCGTCTCCTCTTTATCCAATCTAACGTCCTTCGTCTCCTTTTGGTCCAATGTAACGGACTTCGTCTCCTCTTGGTCCAATCTAAGGAGTTCGTCCCCTCTTTGTCTCCTTTTGGTCCAATGTAACGGAGTTTGTCTCCTCTTGGTCCCATCTAAGGTGTTCGTTTCCACCTTGTCCAATCTCACGCATTTCGTCTCCTCAACCTCCAATTTGAAAAGAGTTCGTCCAATCTTGGTCCAATCGAAGCGAGTTCGTCACCTCTTGGTCCATTCTAACAAGTCCGTCTCCTCTTAGTCTAATCTAACAAAGGTCGTCTCCTCTTGGTGTAATGTAAGGGACTTCGTCTCCTCTTGGTCCAATTTAACGAGTTCATCTCTTCTTGGTCCATTCTGAAGAGTTCGTCTCCTCTTGGTCTAATCTCACCTAGTTCGTCTCCTCTTCGTGCAATGTAAGGGAGTTTGTCTCCTCCTTGTCCCATTCGAGGAGTTCGTCTCCTCTTGGTCCATTGTAAGGGAGTTCGTCTCCTCTTTGTCCCAATCTAAGTGAGTTTCGTGTCCTTTTGGTCCATTGTAAGGGAGTTTTTCTCCTCTTGGTCCAATCTAACCCGTTCGTCTCCTTTTGGACCAATCTAAAGTGTTCAACTCCTCCTGGTCCGATCTAACGTACGTCGTCTCCTTTTTGTTCCAATGTAAGTGAGCTTGTCTCCTCTTGGTCCAATCTAAGTTGTTCGTGTCCAATCTAACGTACTTCGTCTCCTCATCCTCCAATTTAAAAGAGTTCGTCCAATCTTGATCCAAACTAAGGGAGTTCGTCTCCTCTTGGTCCAATCTATGGAGTTTGTCTCCTCTCGGTCTAATCTAACATAGTTCGTCTCCTCTTGGTCCAACGTAAGGGAGTTCGTCTCCTCTCTGTCCAATCCAAGGCGTTCCGATCTAACGTACTTCGTCTCCTTTGGGTCCAGTGTGCGGGAGTTTCTCTCCTCTTTATCCAATATGACGTACGTCTTATCCTTTTGGTTCCACGCAAGGGGACTTCGACTTCCTCAGCCCCAATTAAAGGGTTCGTCCACTCTTGTCTAATCTCCGGGAGTTCGTCTCCTCTTGGTTCCATTGTAAGGGAGTTCGTCCCCCATTTGTCCAATCTAAGAAGAGTCGTCTCTCTTGGTTCAATCTAAGGAGTTCGTCTCCTTTTGGCCCAATCTAAGGTGTTTGTGTTCTCCTAGCCCAATCTAACGTACTTCGTCTCCTTTGGGTCCAATTCGGGGTTGGTCCCTCCTCGGTCCATTCTAAGGAAGTTCGTCTCTCTTGGTCCACCTATGGCATCGTCCCCCATGGTTCAATCTAGGAGTTTTCGTCTCCTTTTGGCCCAATCTAAGGTGTTTGTGTTCTCCTAGCCCAATCTAACGTACTTCGTCTCCTTTGGGTCCAATGTGCGGGAGTTTGTCTCTTCTTTATCCAATATAGCGTACTTCGTATCCTTTTGGTCCAACGTAAGGGACTTCGACTCCTCATCCTCCAATTTGAAAGAGTTCGACGCATCTTGGTCTAATCTAAGGGAGTTCGTCACCTCTTTGTCCAATCTAAGGAGTTCGTCCCCTCTTGGTCCGCTGTAAGGAAGTTCGTCTCCTCTTGGTCCAATCTAAGGAGGAGTTCCGTCTCCTCTTGGTCCATTGTGAGGGAGCTCGTCTCCTCTTGGTCCATTGTAAGGGAGTTCCTCCCCTCTTTGTCCAATCTAAGGACTTCGTCTCCTCTTGGTTCAATCCAAGGAGCTCGTCTCCTTTTGGCCCAATCTAAGGTGTTTACGTTCTCCTAGTCCAATCTAGCGTAGTTCGTCTCCTTTTGGTCCAATGTAAGGGGAGTTGGTCTCCTCTCGGCCCATTCTAAGGTGTTCGTCTCCTCTTGGTCCATCGTAAGGGAGTTCGTCTCCTCTTGGTCCAATCTAAGGTGTTCGTCTCCTCTTTATCCAATCTAACGTCCTTCGTCTCCTTTTGGTCCAATGTAACGGACTTCGTCTCCTCTTGGTCCAATCTAAGGAGTTCGTCCCCTCTTTGTCTCCTTTTGGTCCAATGTAACGGAGTTTGTCTCCTCTTGGTCCCATCTAAGGTGTTCGTTTCCACCTTGTCCAATCCCACGCATTTCGTCTCCTCAACCTCCAATTTGAAAAGAGTTCGTCCAATCTTGGTCCAATCGAAGCGAGTTCGTCACCTCTTGGTCCATTCTAACAAGTCCGTCTCCTCTTGGTCTAATCTAACAAAGGCCGTCTCCTCTTGGTGTAATGTAAGGGAGTTCGTCTCCTCTTGGTCCAATTTAACGAGTTCATCTCTTCTTGGTCCATTCTGAAGAGTTCGTCTCCTCTTGGTCTAATCTCACCTAGTTCGTCTCCTCTTCGTGCAATGTAAGGGAGTTTGTCTCCTCCTTGTCCCATTCGAGGAGTTCGTCTCCTCTTGGTCCATTGTAAGGGAGTTCGTCTCCTCTTTGTCCAATTTAAGGAGTTCGTGTCCTTTTGGTCCATTGTAAGGGAGTTTTTTCTCCTCTGTCCAATCTAACACAACCTTCGTCCCTTTTGGACCAATGCTAAAGTGTTCAAACTCCTCCTGGTCCATCTAACGTACGTCGTCTGCCTTTTTGTTTCAATGTAAGTCATTTTTGCTCCTCTTGGTCCAATCTAAGTGTTCGTGGTTTTCCAATCTAACTACGCGTCGCCTCATCCCCAATTTTAAAAGAGTTTTCTTCAATCGTGAGCCAAACTAGGAGTCGTCTCCTCTTGGTCCAATCTATGGAGTTTGTCTCCTCTCGGTCTAATCTAACATAGTTCGTCTCCTCTTGGTCCAACGTAAGGGAGTTCGTCTCCTCTCTGTCCAATCCAAGGCGTTCCGATCTAACGTACTTCGTCTCCTTTGGGTCCAGTGTGCGGGGGAGTTTCTCTCCTCTTTATCCAATATGACGTACGACGTATCCTTTTGGTCCAACGCAAGGGGACTTCGACTCCTCATCCTCCAATTTAAAAGGGTTCGTCCTATCCTGGTCTAATCTAAGGGAGTTCGTCTCCTCTTGGTCCATTGTAAGGGAGTTCGTCCCCATTTGTCCAATCTAAGAAGGAGTTCGTCTCCTCTTGGTTCAATCTAAGGAGTTCATCTCCTTTTGGCCCAATCTAAGGTGTTTGTGTTCTCCTAGCCCAATCTAACGTACTTCGTCTCCTTTGGGTCCAATGTAAGGGAGTTGGTCTCCTCTCGGTCCATTCTAAGGAGTTCGTCTCCTCTTGGTCCAACCTATGGAATTCGTCTCCCCATGGTTCAATCTAAGGAGTTCGTCTCCTTTTGGCCCAATCTAAGGTGTTTGTGTTCTCCTAGCCCAATCTAACGTACTTCGTCTCCTTTGGGTCCAATGTGCGGGAGTTTGTCTCTTCTTTATCCAATATAGCGTACTTCGTATCCTTTTGGTCCAATGTAAGGGACTTCGACTCCTCATCCTCCAATTTGAAAGAGTTCGACGCATCTTGGTCTAATCTAAGGGAGTTCGTCACCTCTTTGTCCAATCTAAGGAGTTCGTCCCCTCTTGGTCCGCTATAAGGAAGTTCGTCTCCTCTTGGTCCAATCTAAGGAGGAGTTCCGTCTCCTCTTGGTCCATTGTGAGGGAGCTCGTCTCCTCTTGGTCCATTGTAAGGGAGTTCCTCCCCTCTTTGTCCAATCTAAGGACTTCGTCTCCTCTTGGTTCAATCCAAGGAGCTCGTCTCCTTTTGGCCCAATCTAAGGTGTTTACGTTCTCCTAGTCCAATCTAGCGTAGTTCGTCTCCTTTTGGTCCAATGTAAGGGGAGTTGGTCTCCTCTCGGCCCATTCTAAGGTGTTCGTCTCCTCTTGGTCCATCGTAAGGGAGTTCGTCTCCTATTAGTCCAATCTAAGGAGTTCGTCCCCTCTTTATCCCATCTAACTACTTCGTCTCCTCTTGGTCCATCGTAAGGGAGTTCGTCTCCTATTAGTCCAATCTAAGGAGTTCGTCCCCTCTTTGTCTCCTTTTGGTCCAATGTAAGGGAGTTTGTCTCCTCTTGGTCCCATCTAAGGTGTTCGTTTCCACCTTGTCCAATCTCACGCATTTCGTCTCCTCAACCTCCAATTTAAAAAGAGTTCGTCCAATCTTGGTCCAATCGAAGCGAGTTCGTCACCTCTTGGTCCATTCTAACAAGTCCGTCTCCTCTTGGTCTAATCTAACAAAGGTCGTCTCCTCTTGGTGTAATGTAAGGGAGTTCGTCTCCTCTTGGTCCAATTTAACGAGTTCATCTCTTCTTGGTCCATTCTGAAGAGTTCGTCTCCTCTTGGTCTAATCTCACCTAGTTCGTCTCCTCTTCGTGCAATGTAAGGGAGTTTGTCTCCTCCTTGTCCCATTCGAGGAGTTCGTCTCTTCTTGGTCCATTGTAAGGGAGTTCGTCTCCTCTTTGTCCAATCTAAGGAGTTCGTGTCCTTTTGGTCCATTGTAAGGGAGTTTTTCTCCTCTTGGTCCAATCTAACCCGTTCGTCTCCTTTTGGACCAATCTAAAGTGTTCAACTCCTCCTGGTCCGATCTAACGTACGTCGTCTCCTTTTTGTTCCAATGTAAGTCAGTTTGTCTCCTCTTGGTCCAATCTAAGTTGTTCGTGTCCAATCTAACGTACTTCGTCTCCTCATCCTCCAATTTAAAAGAGTTCGTCCAATCTTGATCCAAACTAAGGGAGTTCGTCTCCTCTTGGTCCAATCTATGGAGTTTGTCTCCTCTCGGTCTAATCTAACATAGTTCGTCTCCTCTTGGTCCAACGTAAGGGAGTTCGTCTCCTCTCTGTCCAATCCAAGGCGTTCCGATCTAACGTACTTCGTCTCCTTTGGGTCCAGTGTGCGGGGGAGTTTCTCTCCTCTTTATCCAATATGACGTACGACGTATCCTTTTGGTCCAACGCAAGGGGACTTCGACTCCTCATCCTCCAATTTAAAAGGGTTCGTCCTATCCTGGTCTAATCTAAGGGAGTTCGTCTCCTCTTGGTCCATTGTAAGGGAGTTCGTCCCCATTTGTCCAATCTAAGAAGGAGTTCGTCTCCTCTTGGTTCAATCTAAGGAGTTCATCTCCTTTTGGCCCAATCTAAGGTGTTTGTGTTCTCCTAGCCCAATCTAACGTACTTCGTCTCCTTTGGGTCCAATGTAAGGGAGTTGGTCTCCTCTCGGTCCATTCTAAGGAGTTCGTCTCCTCTTGGTCCAACCTATGGAATTCGTCTCCCCATGGTTCAATCTAAGGAGTTCGTCTCCTTTTGGCCCAATCTAAGGTGTTTGTGTTCTCCTAGCCCAATCCAACGTACTTCGTCACCTTTGGGTCCAATGTGCGGGAGTTTGTCTCTTCTTTATCCAATATAGCGTACTTCGTATCCTTTTGGTCCAACGTAAGGGACTTCGACTCCTCATCCTCCAATTTGAAAGAGTTCGACGTATCTTGGTCTAATCTAAGGGAGTTCGTCACCTCTTTGTCCAATCTAAGGAGTTCGTCCCCTCTTGGTCCGCTGTAAGGAAGTTCGTCTCCTCTTGGTCCAATCTAAGGAGGAGTTCCGTCTCCTCTTGGTCCATTGTAAGGGAGCTCGTCTCCTCTTGGTCCATTGTAAGGGAGTTCCTCCCCTCTTTGTCCAATCTAAGGACTTCGTCTCCTCTTGGTTTCAATCCAAGGAGCTCGTCTCCTTTTGGCGCCATCTAGTGTTGCCTTTCTCCTAGTCCATCGAGCGTACTTCGTCTCCTTTGGTCCAATGGACGGGAGTTGTCCTCCTCTCGGCCGCATTCTAAGGTGTTTTCGTCGCCTCTTGGTCCAATCTAAAGTCTTCGTCTCCTTCTTGTCCAATCTAAGTGAGTTCGTCTCCTCTTGGTCCAATCTAAGGAGTTCGTCTCCTTTTGGTCCAATCTAACCGAGTTAGTCTCCTCTTCGTCCAATCTAAGAGAGTTCGTCTCCTTTTGGTCTAATCTAAGGAAGTGTGTCTCCTCTTGGTCCAATCTACGTGTTCGTTCCACCTTGTCCACAATCCCACGCATTTCGTCCTCCTCACCGCCCATTGAAAAGAGTTCGTCCAATCTGGTTCAATCGCAGCGAGTTCCGTCACCTCTTGGTCCATCTCTAACAAGTCCCGTCCTCCTCTATGGTCTAATCTAACAAAGGTCGTCTCCTCTTGGTGTAATCTAAGGGGTTCATCTCCTCTTGGTCCAATCTAAGGAGTTCGTCTCCTTTTGGTCCAATCTAAGGAGTTCATCTCCTTTTGGTCCAATCTCACCTAGTTCGTCTCCTCTTGGTCCAATCTAAGGAGTTTCTCTCCTCCTTTTCCTTCGAGGAGTTCGTCTCTCTTGTTCCATTGTAAGGTTTTTCGTCGCTCGTTGTCCAATCTAAGGAGTTCGTGTCCTTTGGTCCATTGTACGGGAAGTTTTTCCCGCCTCTGTTTCAATCTGAACCCGTTCGTGCACCTTTTGGCCCAATCTAAGTGTTCACCTCCTCCTGGCTCCCGATCCCTAAACGTACGTCGTCTCCTTTTTGTTCCAATGTAAGTGAGCTTGTCTCCTCTTGGTCCAATCTAAGTTGTTCGTGTCCAATCTAACGTACTTCGTCTCCTCATCCTTCAATTTAAAAGAGTTCGTCCAATCTTGATCCAAACTAAGGGAGTTCGTCTCCTCTTGGTCCAATCTATGGAGTTTGTCTTCTCTCGGTCTAATCTAACATAGTTCGTCTCCTCTTGGTCCAACATAAGCGAGTTCGTCTCCTCTCTGTCCAATCCAAGGCGTTCCAATCTAACGTACTTCGTCTCCTTTGGGTCCAGTGTTCGGGAGTTTCTCTCCTCTTTATCCAATATGACGTACGTCGTATCCTTTTGGTCCAACGCAAGGGGACTTCGACTCCTCATCCTCCAATTTAAAAGGGTTCGTCCTATCCTGGTCTAATCTAAGGGAGTTCGTCTCCTCTTGGTCCATTGTAAGGGAGTTCGTCCCCATTTGTCCAATCTAAGAAGGAGTTCGTCTCCTCTTGGTTCAATCTAAGGAGTTCGTCTCCTTTTGGCCCAATCTAAGGTGTTTATGTTCTCCTAGTCCAATCTAACATACTTCGTCTCCTTTTGGTCCAATGTAAGGGAGTTGGTCTCCTCTCGGTCCATTCTAAGGAGTTCGTCTCCTCTTGGTCCAACCTATGGAATTCGTCTCCCCATGGTTCAATTTAAGGAGTTCGTCTCCTTTTGGCCCAATCTAAGGTGTTTGTGTTCTCCTAGCCCAATCTAACGTACTTCGTCTCCTTTGGGTCCAATGTGCGGGAGTTTGTCTCTTCTTTATCCAATATAGCGTACTTCGTATCCTTTTGGTCCAACGTAAGGGACTTCGACTCCTCATCCTCCAATTTGAAAGAGTTCGACGTATCTTGGTCTAATCTAAGGGAGTTCGTCACCTCTTTGTCCAATCTAAGGAGTTCGTCCCCTCTTGGTCCGCTATAAGGAAGTTCGTCTCCTCTTGGTCCAATCTAAGGAGGAGTTCCGTCTCCTCTTGGTCCATTGTGAGGGAGCTCGTCTCCTCTTGGTCCATTGTAAGGGAGTTCCTCCCCTCTTTGTCCAATCTAAGGACTTCGTCTCCTCTTGGTTCAATCCAAGGAGCTCGTCTCCTTTTGGCCCAATCTAAGGTGTTTACGTTCTCCTAGTCCAATCTAGCGTACTTCGTCTCCTTTTGGTCCAATGTAAGGGGAGTTGGTGTCCTCTCGGCCCATTCTAAGGTGTTCGTCTCCTCTTGGTCCATTGTAAGGGAGTTCGTCTCCTCTTGGTCCAATCTAAGGTGTTCGTCTCCTCTTTATCCAATCTAACGTACTTCGTCTCCTTTTGGTCCAATGTAACGGACTTCGTCTCCTCTTGGTCCAATCTAAGGAGTTCGTCCCCTCTTTGTCTCCTTTTGGTCCAATGTAAGGGAGTTTGTCTCCTCTTGGTCCCATCTAAGGTGTTCGTTTCCACCTTGTCCAATCTCACGCATTTCGTCTCCTCAACCTCCAATTTAAAAGTGTTCGTCCAATCTTGGTCCAATCTAATCGAGTTCGTCACCTCTTGGTCCAGTCTAACAAGTTCGTCTCCTCTTGGTCTAATCTAACAAAGGTCGTCTCCTCTTGGTATAATGTAAGGGAGTTCGTCTCCTCTTGGCCCAATTTAACGAGTTCATCTCTTCTTGGTCCATTCTGAAGAGTTCGTCTCCTCTTGGTCTAATCTCGCCTAGTTCGTCTCCTCTTCTTGCATGTAAGGGAGTTTGTCTCCTCCCTTGTCCCATTCGGGATTGTCGTCTCCTCTTGGTCCCTTGTAAGGGGTTCTTCTCCTCTTTGTCCATCAGGAGTTTCGTGTGTCCGTTGGTCCATTGTAAGGTAGTTTTTTTCCTCCTCTTGGTCCAATCTAACCTTCGTCTCCTTTTGGACCAATCTAAAGTGTTTCACTCCTGTCCTGGTCCGATCTAACTTACGTCGTCTCCTTTTTGTTTCCAATGTAGTCAGTTTTTCTCCTCTTGGTCCAATTCTACGTTGTTCGTAGGTCAATCTAAACTTACTTCGTCTCCTCATCCTTCAATTTAAAAGAGTTCGTCCAATCTTGATCCAAACTAAGGGAGTTCGTCTCCTCTTGGTCCAATCTATGGAGTTTGTCTCCTCTCGGTCTAATCTAACATAGTTCGTCTCCTCTTGGTCCAACGTAAGGGAGTTCGTCTCCTCTCTGTCCAATCCAAGGCGTTCCGATCTAACGTACTTCGTCTCCTTTGGGTCCAGTGTGCGGGGGAGTTTCTCTCCTCTTTATCCAATATGACGTACGACGTATCCTTTTGGTCCAACGCAAGGGGACTTCGACTCCTCATCCTCCAATTTAAAAGGGTTCGTCCTATCCTGGTCTAATCTAAGGGAGTTCGTCTCCTCTTGGTCCATTGTAAGGGAGTTCGTCCCCATTTGTCCAATCTAAGAAGGAGTTCGTCTCCTCTTGGTTCAATCTAAGGAGTTCATCTCCTTTTGGCCCAATCTAAGGTGTTTGTGTTCTCCTAGCCCAATCTAACGTACTTCGTCTCCTTTTGGTCCAATGTAAGGGAGTTGGTCTCCTCTCGGTCCATTCTAAGGAGTTCGTCTCCTCTTGGTCCAACCTATGGAATTCGTCTCCCCATGGTTCAATCTAAGGAGTTCGTCTCCTTTTGGCCCAATCTAAGGTGTTTGTGTTCTCCTAGCCCAATCTAACGTACTTCTCTCTTTGGGTCAATGTCGGGAGTTTTGTCTCTTTTATCCAATATAGCTACTTTCGTATTCCTTTTGGTCCAAGCGTAGGCGTTCGACTCCTCATCCTCGCAATTTGAAAGAGTCGACGCATCTTGGTCTAATCGAAGATTCGTCACCTCTTTGTCAATCTAAAGAGTTCGTCCCCTCTTGTCCTGCTGTAAGGAAGTTCGTCTCCTCTTGGTCCAATCTAAGGAGGAGTTCCGTCTCCTCTTGGTCCATTGTGAGGGAGCTCGTCTCCTCTTGGTCCATTGTAAGGGAGTTCCTCCCCTCTTTGTCCAATCTAAGGACTTCGTCTCCTCTTGGTTCAATCCAAGGAGCTCGTCTCCTTTTGGCCCAATCTAAGGGGTTTACGTTCTCCTAGTCCAATCTAGCGTACTTCGTCTCCTTTTGGTCCAATGTAAGGGGAGTTGGTCTCCTCTCGGCCCATTCTAAGGTGTTCGTCTCCTCTTGGTCCATCGTAAGGGAGTTCGTCTCCTCTTGGTCCAATCTAAGGTGTTCGTCTCCTCTTTATCCAATCTAACGTCCTTCGTCTCCTTTTGGTCCAATGTAACGGACTTCGTCTCCTCTTGGTCCAATCTAAGGAGTTCGTCCCCTCTTTGTCTCCTTTTGGTCCAATGTAAGGGAGTTTGTCTCCTCTTGGTCCCATCTAAGGTGTTCGTTTCCACCTTGTCCAATCCCACGCATTTCGTCTCCTCAACCTCCAATTTAAAAAGAGTTCGTCCAATCTTGGTCCAATCGAAGCGAGTTCGTCACCTCTTGGTCCATTCTAACAAGTCCGTCTCCTCTTGGTCTAATCTAACAAAGGTCGTCTCCTCTTGGTGTAATGTAAGGGAGTTCGTCTCCTCTTGGTCCAATTTAACGAGTTCATCTCTTCTTGGTCCATTCTGAAGGTTCGTCTCCTCCCTGGTCTAATCTCACGTAGTTTCGTCTCCCTCTTCGTGCAATGTAGGGAGTTTGTCTCCTCCCCTTGTCCCATTCGAGGGAGTTCGTCTCCTCTTGGTCCATTGTAAGGAGTTCTCTCCTCTTTGTCCATCTAAGGAGTTCTTTCCGTTTGGTCCATGTAAGGGAAGTTTTTCCTCCTCGTTGTCCCCATCTAACCCGTTCGTCTCCTTTTGGACCACTCTAAAGTGTTCACTCCTCCTGGTCCGTCTAACTTACGTCCTTCTCCTTTTTGTTCCAATGTAAGTCTTTGTCTCCTCTTGGTCCAATCTAAGTTGTTCGTGTCCAATCTAACGTACTTCGTCTCCTCATCCTTCAATTTAAAAGAGTTCGTCCAATCTTGATCCAAACTAAGGGAGTTCGTCTCCTCTTGGTCCAATCTATGGAGTTTGTCTTCTCTCGGTCTAATCTAACATAGTTCGTCTCCTCTTGGTCCAACATAAGCGAGTTCGTCTCCTCTCTGTCCAATCCAAGGCGTTCCAATCTAACGTACTTCGTCTCCTTTGGGTCCAGTGTGCGGGAGTTTCTCTCCTCTTTATCCAATATGACGTACGTCGTATCCTTTTGGTCCAACGCAAGGGGACTTCGACTCCTCATCCTCCAATTTAAAAGGGTTCGTCCTATCCTGGTCTAATCTAAGGGAGTTCGTCTCCTCTTGGTCCATTGTAAGGGAGTTCGTCCCCATTTGTCCAATCTAAGAAGGAGTTCGTCTCCTCTTGGTTCAATCTAAGGAGTTCGTCTCCTTTTGGCCCAATCTAAGGTGTTTATGTTCTCCTAGTCCAATCTAACATACTTCGTCTCCTTTTGGTCCAATGTAGGGAGTTGGTCTCTCTCGGGTCCATTCTAAGGAGTTTCGTCTCCTCTTGGGTCAACCTATGGAATTCGTCTCCCCATGGTTTCAATCTAGAGTTCGTCTCCTTTTGGCCCAATCAATGTGTTTGTGTCTCCTAGCCCAATCTAACGTACTTCGTCTCCTTTGGGTCCAATGTGCGGGAGTTTGTCTCTTCTTTATCCAATATAGCGTACTTCGTATCCTTTTGGTCCAACGTAAGGGACTTCGACTCCTCATCCTCCAATTTGAAAGAGTTCGACGCATCTTGGTCTAATCTAAGGGAGTTCGTCACCTCTTTGTCCAATCTAAGGAGTTCGTCCCCTCTTGGTCCGCTGTAAGGAAGTTCGTCTCCTCTTGGTCCAATCTAAGGAGGAGTTCCGTCTCCTCTTGGTCCATTGTGAGGGAGCTCGTCTCCTCTTGGTCCATTGTAAGGGAGTTCCTCCCCTCTTTGTCCAATCTAAGGACTTCGTCTCCTCTTGGTTCAATCCAAGGAGCTCGTCTCCTTTTGGCCCAATCTAAGGTGTTTACGTTCTCCTAGTCCAATCTAGCGTAGTTCGTCTCCTTTTGGTCCAATGTAAGGGGAGTTGGTCTCCTCTCGGCCCATTCTAAGGTGTTCGTCTCCTCTTGGTCCATCGTAAGGGAGTTCGTCTCCTCTTGGTCCAATCTAAGGTGTTCGTCTCCTCTTTATCCAATCTAACGTCCTTCGTCTCCTTTTGGTCCAATGTAACGGACTTCGTCTCCTCTTGGTCCAATCTAAGGAGTTCGTCCCCTCTTTGTCTCCTTTTGGTCCAATGTAACGGAGTTTGTCTCCTCTTGGTCCCATCTAAGGTGTTCGTTTCCACCTTGTCCAATCCCACGCATTTCGTCTCCTCAACCTCCAATTTGAAAAGAGTTCGTCCAATCTTGGTCCAATCGAAGCGAGTTCGTCACCTCTTGGTCCATTCTAACAAGTCCGTCTCCTCTTGGTCTAATCTAACAAAGGCCGTCTCCTCTTGGTGTAATGTAAGGGAGTTCGTCTCCTCTTGGTCCAATTTAACGAGTTCATCTCTTCTTGGTCCATTCTGAAGAGTTCGTCTCCTCTTGGTCTAATCTCACCTAGTTCGTCTCCTCTTCGTGCAATGTAAGGGAGTTTGTCTCCTCCTTGTCCCATTCGAGGAGTTCGTCTCCTCTTGGTCCATTGTAAGGGAGTTCGTCTCCTCTTTGTCCAATTTAAGGAGTTCGTGTCCTTTTGGTCCATTGTAAGGGAGTTTTTCTCCTCTTGGTCCAATCTAACCCGTTCGTCTCCTTTTGGACCAATCTAAAGTGTTCAACTCCTCCTGGTCCGATCTAACGTACGTCGTCTCCTTTTTGTTCCAATGTAAGTCAGTTTGTCTCCTCTTGGTCCAATCTAAGTTGTTCGTGTCCAATCTAACCTACTTCGTCTCCTCATCCTTCAATTTAAAAGAGTTCGTCCAATCTTGATCCAAACTAAGGGAGTTCGTCTCCTCTTGGTCCAATCTATGGAGTTTGTCTCCTCTCGGTCTAATCTAACATAGTTCGTCTCCTCTTGGTCCAACGTAAGGGAGTTCGTCTCCTCTCTGTCCAATCCAAGGCGTTCCGATCTAACGTACTTCGTCTCCTTCGGGTCCAGTTTGCGGGAGTTTCTCTCCTCTTTATCCAATATGACGTACGTCGTATCCTTTTGGTCCAACGCAAGGGGACTTCGACTCCTCATCCTCCAATTTAAAAGGGTTCGTCCTATCCTGGTCTAATCTAAGGGAGTTCGTCTCCTCTTGGTCCATTGTAAGGGAGTTCGTCCCCATTTGTCCAATCTAAGAAGGAGTTCGTCTCCTCTTGGTTCAATCTAAGGAGTTCGTCTCCTTTTGGCCCAATCTAAGGTGTTTATGTTCTCCTAGTCCAATCTAACATACTTCGTCTCCTTTTGGTCCAATGTAAGGGAGTTGGTCTCCTCTCGGTCCATTCTAAGGAGTTCGTCTCCTCTTGGTCCAACCTATGGAATTCGTCTCCCCATGGTTTAATCTAAGGAGTTCGTCTCCTTTTGGCCCAATCTAAGGTGTTTGTGTTCTCCTATCCCAAATTCTAACGTAACTTCGTCCCCCCCCCCTCCTTGGGGTCAATGTAAGGGAGTTGGTCTCGCCTCTCGGTCACCTTCTAAGGAGTTCGTCTCCTCTTGGTCCCCTATGGCATTCGTCCTCCCATGGTTCAATCTCGGAGTTCGTCTCCTTTTTGCACAACTAAGTGTTTGTGTTCTCCTACCCAATCTACGGTCTTCGTCTCCTTTGGGGGTCCATTGGTAAGGAGTTGGTCTCCTCTCTGTGTCCATTCTAAGGTTCGTCTCCCATCTTGGTCCAACACTATTGAATTCGTCTCCCCATTGTTTAATGCTAAGGATTCGTCTCCTTTTGGCCCAATCTAAGGTGTTTGTGTTCTCCTAGCCCAATCTAACGTACTTCGTCTCCTTTGGGTCCAATGTGCGGGAGTTTGTCTCTTCTTTATCCAATATAGCGTACTTCGTATCCTTTTGGTCCAACGTAAGGGACTTCGACTCCTCATCCTCCAATTTGAAAGAGTTCGACGCATCTTGGTCTAATCTAAGGGAGTTCGTCACCTCTTTGTCCAATCTAAGGAGTTCGTCCCCTCTTGGTCCGCTGTAAGGAAGTTCGTCTCCTCTTGGTCCAATCTAAGGAGGAGTTCCGTCTCCTCTTGGTCCATTGTGAGGGAGCTCGTCTCCTCTTGGTCCATTGTAAGGGAGTTCCTCCCCTCTTTGTCCAATCTAAGGACTTCGTCTCCTCTTGGTTCAATCCAAGGAGCTCGTCTCCTTTTGGCCCAATCTAAGGTGTTTACGTTCTCCTAGTCCAATCTAGCGTAGTTCGTCTCCTTTTGGTCCAATGTAAGGGGAGTTGGTCTCCTCTCGGCCCATTCTAAGGTGTTCGTCTCCTCTTGGTCCATCGTAAGGGAGTTCGTCTCCTATTAGTCCAATCTAAGGAGTTCGTCCCCTCTTTGTCTCCTTTTGGTCCAATGTAAGGGAGTTTGTCTCCTCTTGGTCCCATCTAAGGTGTTCGTTTCCACCTTGTCCAATCTCACGCATTTCGTCTCCTCAACCTCCAATTTAAAAAGAGTTCGTCCAATCTTGGTCCAATCGAAGCGAGTTCGTCACCTCTTGGTCCATTCTAACAAGTCCGTCTCCTCTTAGTCTAATCTAACAAAGGTCGTCTCCTCTTGGTGTAATGTAAGGGACTTCGTCTCCTCTTGGTCCAATTTAACGAGTTCATCTCTTCTGGTCCATATCTGAGAGTTCGCTCCTCTTGGTCTAATCTCACCTAGTTCGTCTCCTCTTCGTGCAATGTAAGGGAGTTTGTCTCCTCCTTGTCCCATTCGAGGAGTTCGTCTCCTCTTGGTCCATTGTAAGGGAGTTCGTCTCCTCTTTGTCCAATCTAAGGAGTTTGTCTCCTCTTGGTCCATTGTAAGGGAGTTCATCTCCTCT
>JAGKPW010000869.1:0-20434 GCA_019926035.1 Melaleuca alternifolia
TGGACTTTGTTCTACTTGTCGATACGATCGTTTTGAGTGGTTACTCGCCTTAATCGGAGATCGGACGAGGGAGATACGGCCGCCGGAAGTTTTGTTGTCGCGTGTGTCTCTCTGCGCGATTTTGGACGAATTTCTCTACTATGTTCCGGAAAGTTTTCAGCAACGACGGCAACCCATTTTGAAGGTTTTGGGTGCTGCGGATTCAATTTTGGGGTTTGTTTTGGCAAATTCCAATCATACAGAGTAGTTCGACTAAGGTCAGGGGCATTATTTGACGTTTTGACTTTCGAAGATTACAAGGTGCACTCTTTCTAAGTCTTTGCTCTGATTAAAATGGCAAAACATAGTTCTTATGATATTATCAAGTTGCAATCATTCGACGTTACTGAGTTTCATGGTTGGAAATTACATGTTCAATTTGGCATGAAAAAACGTGAAATTTTCTACACTGTATTGAGTGATTTTGCATCCACTACTGAAGATGTTGATGAATATCAATGGAAAAAGGATGAAGATTTTTGTAGAGATTACTTGTTGACATCTCTAAATCCTCGTCTAGCGATGACCTACGGTGAGAATAAGACAGCGAAAGAGGTATGGGATCACTTGAACGCTCAGTTCCAGAAACAAAAGGGATTGTCTAAAACTCTCTTAGCGGAGAAGTTCTTTGATTTCAAATTCAATATAAATTCAAGTATTACCTCTCAGTTGATTGAACTTGAGAATATGAGGAACAAGTTGAAAGAGGATAACTCTTATATGTCTGATAATCTTTTTGTTGGTCTTGTGTTGAGTAAGCTACCTGCTAAGTGGAGTTCTTTCAAAACTGAAATGCATAGATAGAAAGAACATATGGGACTAGACGAATTAAAGACGTATATTCACATTGAAGATCAAAACAATGCTAGAAAGAGTTTGGAACAAGTCGGCCAACAAAAGTCAGTTGCCAACTTTGTTTCACACTCTAATAAACTTCAGAAAAGGTCCAAGTTACCAAAAGGTGAATCCTCTTCACAGTTAGAGGCCAAAAAGACTGTCTTCAAAAGAAAGAAGAAGGACAAGTGCCATAATTGTGGAAAGTGGGGTTACTGGGTAGCAGAGTGTAAGCTACCAAAAAAGCCAAAGAATAACACACCACAAAGTGAGGCTAATATTCTAATTAGCCAACCTAAGCCTATAGCTTTCATTGGAATGATGAAGCATGGAAAGGCTAGCGTGTCTTCTGACTGGTGGTTAGATAGTGGTGCTACTTGTCATGCTACAAATGATAAGAATTTGCTCACCGATGTCAAAGAAGAGAAAGACACTATGGAGAATTGCAATGGTGGTGAGGCAGATGTGACTCATACTGGAACTGCAAATTTGATGCTTTCTTCAGGTAAATTACTAACTCTGAAACATGTTAGAGTAGTACCTTTACTTAAAAAGAACTTGATATCTATGAGTTTACTTGATAAAGCTGGTATGTCCTTCTCAACTATGAATGGTAGAGTAACTTTATCTGTTAACTCATGTTATTTCGGTTGTGCATTCATGGTTAATGGAATGTCTAGATTGAGTTTGGATACTGATAGCATTAATCATGTAAGTTCTACTTTGATAGATCCAAAGTTATTGCATAATAGACTTGGACATGTGAACTATAGGAAAATGCTTCATCTAGCTAAAACTCATAACATTCCATTGGACACTTCTATTCGATTTGACAAGTGTGAAGTGTGCGCACAGGCTAAAATTACTAGAAAACCTTTTTAGTCGGTTTCTAAAAGTACACAACTTCTTGAGATAATACATTCTGATATTTGTGATTTTCGCAATTATGTTACTAGAGGTGGTCGGAAGTATCTTATAACATTCATAAATGATTTTTCTAGATATTGTCATGTTTATTTGTTGAAATCGAAAGATGAAGCTTTTGAAAAGTTTAAGATTTTCAAGTCTAGAGTAGAAAATCAACTCAACTTGAAAATTAAAAGGTTTAGGAGTGATAGAGGAGGAGAATATACAATGAAAGGGTTCAAGGAATTTTGTGCTTCAGAGGGCATAATACTTGAAACTACTGCTCCTTACTCATCCCAATCAAATGGTGTTGCCAAGCAAAAAAATAGGACTTTAACTGAAATATTAAATACCATGTTACTTACAGCTGGCATGCCTTCCTCATCTGAACAAGTTATCACACTCTAAGTTGTCTATGACACCTTATGAGATATGGCATAAGCGTCCTTGTAGCTATGATACTCTTAAAACTTGGGGTTGTATTGCTTATGTAAGAATACAAGATCCTAAGAGACCTAAGGTTGGACCTAGAACCATTACTTGTGTATATCTGGGTAGTGCAGAAGATAGTGCTGCAAATAGATTTTTGGATCTATCTACCAACACAGTAATAGAATCTAGAGATGCCAAATTCTTTGAGAATAAGTTTCTTAGAGATAATGACTTGAATGTTTCTGGATCTACAGATATGATTTCAGAATCTTCTGTAGAATCTGAAGCAAGTCATTCTGATCCTCATCCCACATAGTTGCCTATTGAGCCAGTACCAGTTAGAGTATCTACAAGAGAGAAAATTTCCAAAAGTTTTTGTGAAGAATTTGTTACTTACCATCTAGAGGATGATCCATTCTCCTATCAGGAAGCAATGAGATCTAGGGAATCCATACTTTGCGCAGAAGCCATAGACGATGAAATGAGCTTTCTGTTGCATAACCACACTTGGCAGCTAGTCAATTTGCCAAAAGGGGCTAAGGCTATAGGCTGTAAGTGGGTATTGAAGAAGAAACTAAATAGTGCTGGATCAATAGCCAGGTACAAAGCACGTTTAGTAGCTAAAGACTATAAACAACAAAGTGGGATAGTCTATTTTGATGTCTATTCGCCTGTGTGCCATCTATCAACTATAAGAATTCTTCTTGCTTTGGCATCTATTGAACACTTTGTAGGTATGCTACCCACACGGCGAGCCTCTATGCTCAAGCCTTAAGGGTCTACATGTTAAGGGACGAACGGAATTCCTAACCAGAACCTTTAACCTTGTGCTCAGAATAAGAAGAAGCTGCAATTCCTAGAGGCCTTTACCAGGTTAAGAAGAAGAATAGAAGGAATTTAGAAGGACATTACTAGAGAGAGATGGTTTTCCGGGAGAAAATTCTCTTCGGAAGCTCTTATTCCTACAAGCCATCTTACATGCCTTTTATAGGCAAAGTCACACCGACACAACACGAACACACTTCATACTAGATGCTCGTAGTACGAGCTTCTGTAGACACTATAATTATAAAGTGCACTGCACTGGCACAAGACCCAAATAAAGCATATGGAATAAAGTATAGACACGAGTAATATACAAACACATTGCAAAGCACACAGAACTTCGAGTCTTGAATACACTTGACATGTGGCACATGTGGCACTAGTCCCTATTATAGCGATGGATCGGTTCTTCAGTGTTCTCTTCAAAATCATTGACTGAGTCTTCAGGGGTTGAATCATCAGAGTCTTCATGACCTATCATTTCTATAGTACCATGAGTAGGAGTACTAGTGCTGAGGATATGTTCCCAATAAGAATGATGTGCTGGGGAGTCTAGTGGTGGAGTATCACGACCTGTCGGGTCACGAGACGCATACAGATCTGTGCTGATCTGGCTTAAAGAAAGATCAGCCTCTTCTACCTGTGTAGAAGATTCTCCAAAATAGAAGGCTGGACCATCCTTTTGTCTTTTAAAATCTCGAATTAGTGCTTCAATCTCCTCTTCAACCAAATAAGGTTCTCTTCGAGAGCTAGCGTAAAATTGATCAAAAAAAGGTCCATAGGCAGCCCATGGTCTTGAGAATCTTGTAAATAACTAGATGAATATGCTTGTGTATCTGATGAGGGTGATGCAAATTCTTCTAGATGTTCCAAGCGATAAATTTGCATGGCTTCATGAATGGATTATTTTGGGTTAATAGAATCCCATGAAACATTATCTGAATGTAATGGCCAGGCTTTAGGGGGAATTGTGCGATTTTCCTGACAGAGGATCCGCTGGAGTTCTCTGTAAGATTGAGGATCTGATGAGATGCATCGTGGAAATGTTCTGTATACATTGTGTTTCTGCAAATGATACTGAGGCTTATATGAACTTGTTCCTATGAATGCCGGTCGGTTTGAATGGTCTCCTGATGGATGGATAAATGTCCATGGCCGATAGAAAAGGATGACTGTGTGTCTTTCAGGTTCTGGGCAACCATGTTGGTTTTCTGTACCAAAAAGTGCACGCCATGCACTAAGAGGCATAAACCAATTGAGCAATGAGAATAGGTGTTTAAACCTATGGTATTGATGGTCCTGCGCTCGAAGAGTTTCTATAAGAGCTCACCAAATCTTTTCAGTAGGAAACTGGATAGCTATGGTGTACAGGTTGAATAGATACTAAAGCATCCATTTCAATTCTTCGGGAAAATCTTGTTCTGGGTTCCAAGTGAGAGGGTGGATAAATGGAAATTCTGGATGGAGCCCATTTGGCTTTAAAAGTAGACCTCCATAATTAGCGAATATGCTATATTCGCTTGATCTAAGAAAGTCGGGAAGTCTTTCAACTAATTGGTTTTCCTGGATAGCAGCTTGAATTTCAGGAGGGTATTCAAGCCGTGGCCTGTTTTGCTGTATATCCTGGACTCTGTATGTCTCAACTCGGGGATTCTTTTTGACATACATGTTTATTTCCATAATGGGCTTGGGTCTGGAAAGAAAATCTGCAAGAATATTTTTCTTTCCTACAATATGTATGGTTTCAAAAGAGTATTTTGAAAACCATTCAGCCCACCTCAAGAGCTGCGGATGAGGAACTTGCTTCTGTTTAAATTTCATCATTTGTGGGAAGGAAGCCATATCCAACTCAACTAAGAAATGATGGCCAATAAGATGGAATTCGAATTTTTTGATTCCATTATTAACTGCCAAAATTTCTTTGAATGTGGAGTGGTAATGAGATTCAGCTGGAGAGAACTTACCACTTTTGTAACCATAAATATTTCTCTTGTCATCAACTTCTTCATATAGAACAGCTGCCCAATACTCATCACTGGCATCTGTTTGAAAAATTCTTTTCCTCGAAGAAGGAATTTAGAGAGGAGGAAGATCTTGCATGATTTCCTTAAGCTTGGCAAGTGCTTCAGTCTGCTCTTTTCCCCAAGGAGGAGCATCTTTTTTCAACATTTTTTGCAAAGGCAATAAGAGCTTAGCAAGATTAGGAACAAAATCTCGGATATAGTTAAGTATTCCAAGAAATTATTGAACTTGTTTTACTGTAAGCTCCTTTTGTGGGAATTTTAGCAATTTCTTAGCAATATGTGGCCCAGGTTGATAAGTGCCTTGGTCAAGGTTCATACCAAGGAATTCAATTTTCGACTGGCCAATAATCATCTTCTTTTAGGATAACATGATACCATATTTTTGGACGATTTGGACAAACGAGTTCACCATGGGACTGCTCATCAGGGCTATAGAGCAGGATGTCATCAATATAGATAGATGTACTATCCATAATTGGACTGAAGATCTAGCACATGACTTTTTGGAAAAGAGAAGGGGCTGTTTTGAGGCCAAAGGGTAAGACCTTCCACTGGTAATGATGGTTTGGGATACAGAAGCCGGTTTTGGGTCTGTCATCAGGATGGATCTCAAGTTGCCAAAACCTTGCTTTGAGATTGAACTTGGAGTAGATCTTGGCTTTCGTCAAGCTAGAAAAAAGAGATTTTCTAGATGGGAGAGGAAATTTATTGTCTTTAAGGAAGATATTGAGGGATTGGTGATTAATTACCAGACGCATCTTTCCTCTACTTTGTTTAGCCCTTTTGTTGACATAAAAGGCTTCGCAAGCCCATTGAGAATCAAAAGGTTCAATAAGTCCTTGTTGCAGCAGTTCAAAGCATTCTTTCTGAGCAAGAACTAGATGATCAGGATTCATACCCGAATGACTGGCTTTTGTTGGGTTGATGTCCTCATTTTGATTGAACGGAAGGCGGATAAAAAACTGAGAGTTTTGCCATAGTGCATCAAATGATGTAAAAACAACTTTTCTAAATTGAGAGTTACATGAAGAAATCTACATGGAACAACCAGAAGGGTATGCTGTGAAAGGTTTTGAAGACAAAGTTTGTAAATTAAACAAATCTTTGTATGGCCTTAAACAAGCACCTAAAATGTGGCATCTTAAATTTGACAAAGTGGTGAAGAGTTGTGGCTTTCAGTCAAGTTATTCAGATAAATGCCTTTACCATTTTTTTATGTCAAATAAGATAGTCATCATTTGCTTGTTTGTTGATGACATGTTAATTCTTGGCTCTGATCATTTGGTAGTGAGTGACGTAAAAGCTACTTTAGCTAAAGAATTTGACATGAAAGATCTTGGTATTGCCAATACCATTCTTGGTATGAAAGTAAGCTTTGAAAGGCAAGTCATCTCCCTTAGCCAAACTCATTATATTGAACAGCTACTTTCTACTTGGGGATACAGTAAGTGCAAACCGAGTGAGACACCATGTGATTATAACAAAAGACTGAGTCCTCATGGAGGGACCGGCGTTGATCATTTAAACTACTCGAAACTGATTGGTAGTCTCATGTATGTTATGAGTTGCACTAGACCTGACATAGCCTTTACAGTTGGTATGCTGAGTCGTTTTACTAGTAATCCAAGTAAAGAGCATTGGGATGCCCTCAATAGGCAGATGAGATACCTTAAAGGTACTAAAGATTATGCTCTATGTTACTCTGGTTTTCCTTCAACTGTGGATGGATACTCTGATGCCACTTGGTGCTCAAAAATTAAAAATAGTTAGTCCACTAGTGGATATGTATTCACTTTGGGTGGAGCTGCTATTACTTGGAAATCCAAAAGACAGACTTGTATTGCATTGTTGTCTATGGAATCTGAACTTTTTGCTTTAGCCAAAGCTAGTGAAGAAGCAGAATGGATAAACGATTAGATTCTGGATATTCCTTTAACTCGGCTAAAGATTAATTCTTTAAGCCTGTTCTGTGATAATCAAGCCGCTGTCCAAGTCGTCAAAAATACTCTCTTTAATTCTAAGAGAAGACATGTGAGACTGAGACATGCGTTGTTGACTTATCTAAGAGAACAAGGAGTTATCACCTTGATTGATGTAAGATCAAAGGATAACATGGCCGATGCTCTCACAAAAGAACTAGCTCAAGATCGATTCTTCAAAATAGTGGGGGAAATGGGGTTAAAGACTATATAGACAAGTCTTAATTACCATTTACCTACCTTTTTATTATGTGTTTTGAATTATCGAATCTTCCTTTTGTTGGCCAAAATGATAAGCACAATTTATATGTTTCATCGATGTTCGCGACTGCTGACTAATTTGGAAAAGGTGAGTTGTCTCATTCCAAACTTGATGATGATGACTTTAACCTGATTCAAAGGTTCTTTCTGGGAAACTTGTGTCATTCCAAACTTGATGATACAATCCAACTAGGTTGGACCATCCTTTTAGTTAAATGATCTCATTCCAAACTTGATGATAGATCAGTTGACTTTGAGGAATCAGTGATTGTGACATTCCAAATTGAAACATAAAAATAGTTGTTTGTGTAAGAAGCTCGTTGTCTTGTTCTTAATTGAAACTTGATTTTACATGACTAGTTTATTGTAAGTGTCTTGACTATTGATCTTGTTCTTTGAAACTCGATAATAGTTATTCTCTTACTAATAAACTTGAGTTGATGGCTCTTGGCAAATCAAACTGTTTAGGCTTTATTCATAATGTTTATGAAATTAGCTTGATACTTATGAACAAGATATTATGATGCTTTATGACATCAATATTTGTTCTTCTCTGCTTGATGTTATCATGTTAATTTTAGTAGATCATTCAAATGATTGAATTCATAATAATATGAAATTCATGTTTGATATTCTACGATGGATGGCAGAGATGGATGAGAAGCTTAATGCGTGGGATCCTGACCAGGATGACCTACTTGATGAATGAGTGTGGCATTTGGAGCATGAGGGGACTAGACAGTTCATCTACTATTGCCCATTTTGATACAGTTCACCTACTATTGCCCATTTTGATGAAGTCCATTTACTTGAGACTTACATTTTGCTATATTTAGTGAATGTTATTGTGCTATGTCTTTGTATTTGTAAGGCCTTGGACTATTTTGAGTGGCCTATTTATACTTGACTATTGTGCATATGTTGATTGTGAACTGATTCTGAGATATATTTTAGATGTTGGGGTTTGGATGAATTTAGACAGAATCTAAAACTCCTTATATTCATTTTGGTATATGCTGATCTCAGAATAGATTCATGATGATGATGATTCATATTTGTTTGAACATCATACTGATAACTGTATTGGATTGTGCTGTATGGTGAACATAGGAGGAGATTGTTGGATATAATATTAAATATAATCCAAATAATATGTTCACATACAAGCCAAGAAGTAAAAGCATGTTATTTAGGCCCATTTGAGATGGAGCCCGATAGCTTGCTTATAAATTCTAAGGTTTCCTACGCTGGAGGTAACACTGTTGAGCGTTCCAAACTTGACGTCTCTTGGTGTAATACTTCAAGCAACAAAAGTCTCTTCACTTTCTCTGGAGTTTCTTCGTTTCCTCTAAAGACTCTTTACTTTCTCACATCCTTGAACCTCCAACAAATAATGCTTAAATGATAAGTCAAAATTTAGGTATCGATGTATCATCATGAATTACCCAACTTAATTTATATGACCACCCACAAAAGTTAGTAATGATGGGGCGACAATTTGGTACCAATCAGAAATCCCTATGTATTTATGACTTAGAGAACTCCCCCTCATCTCAGATTAGCAGACTTATGGTGTTAAATGCTCCCCTACTTAAATGCTCTCAGACAAATTTTGTTTTCCAAATATTTAAATTTATTAGGAAACGTGCCAATAGTATTTAATAATATATTGCTTGACACTCCACTTTATCAGTAATCAAATCCTTACACGCATGTTACTCTATCGAACGAATAATCAGAGACAAGAAAACTGGAAAAATAATAAAAATGTCAAACATTAGAAAAATGTGAGCGAGTATTGAGATTCGGGACCTATGTTCTTAAACCATGTTAGGTAAATTGCACTTGGTGAAAGTTCAAATTATCAGGACACGAGACAAGCCAGTGATGTATGCATAAAATATTACTTAACAAAACCAGTTATGTATTCGTCTCTGTTACTCTGGACACGTCATTGTTGACCCATGTAGCCCCAGCCTAACCTTATAACGGTTGTTGCTACCTCCTTGAATAGTACACCACCTAGGAATTTGTTAATAGATTATTAGGACTAAGACTAACTCGGACTCTCCCAGATTCATACCACTTCTCAACTTAAGATTTCGGTTCTTAATATACAAATTATTTTTAATTATGAGTGTCACTAATCTATTTATAGTGGGTCGATTAGGAATCCATGTAAAGTATTAAGAGAATACTTAATTTATCTCTACGAACTATAAATTTTGAGGTAAGGGACCTTGCTACCTTAAAAATAGCTGGAAACTAAAGGCACAGAAAATAAAAATAATGATAATAAAAAATGAAGAAAAAGGAGTCTGGAGAACAGAGGAAACACATCTTTTTTGCTCCATTGCTAGCAACTTTTCTCTCTAACATGAATTTTGTTGATTCTTTATTAAAACTTGAGATAAGTTTGTTGGATGTCTTAAAACTTGTTTCAAAAATAAAATTGATTCCTAGAATTTTAAAAAGAGCAATTAAATTCTAAAACTTATAATAAAAGCAAAAGAAGTTGCAAAACTTTCAAAAAGTATAAAGAAATCATAAAATTTGTTAATTGGTCCAATCAAATCATCCTTTTGATTGCATTTTTTGAAAGTTTATGACTCAATTGCACTTTTCAACAAATTTTATGATTTCTAATGTATTTATTTCTTAAATCTTTTCCCAATTTCTCCCATTGAGTTCTTGAGATGGAAGTTTGAAATAGTAGTTAGAAGCTCCACTGGCCATTACTGCATAGGCATGAGATATTTGTAGGAGAAGACGCGCTCGATTGTCTGATACCGCAGGAAAGAGATCGAGAATTGATGCGTTAGAGTCGTGATTTATCGAACTCGTTGAGGCTTGAGCAGCTCTGGCCTCAAGCTCGACGAAGCTCCAGTTAAACCCCCTTTTATTTAGATACTTAGACACTTGACTAATATGTTAATTAAGATATATTAATTGCTCCAAGCCACACAATTTTTTTTTAAAAAAGAAACAGATTTAGATTAAGTTGATATGGAGCTAATGGCAAAGACGTCACTGGATGAATTATTCTGACCCCTCCTCTTATCTTTAGAAACAGTGGTTCTTGATCAACTGGAAGTAGGTGTTCCTACAATTGCCAAAACCGGACTTAGACCTCATTGTGTACTCTGCTACAAGCTGTGCGAACAATGAGGATTCATCGTCTAGCAATCTTTTTGGGGAGTCATATAAAGCAATTAGGCCTGGAGACAATCAGAGAGAGAGAGAAAGAGAGAGAGGAAAAGAACTCTTCAGATAGGATGGGTGACCTCCTGGGAAGTCCTCGTGTTGCACCCCTCGTTTTCGTTTTTCTTTTCTTTTCTTTTTATCCTCACGGATTATTCCGGCCCGGGGGTTGGCCCGAAACGACTTTCCCGAACAGTTACTCACGGGCCCCCGTGAGGCCATTGGATCGGAATAGTTAGGCACGAGAACGTAGAGACGCGGGAATTCCGTTTACCAGGCAATTTTCATTTTTGTATTCCGTCGTACATAAGTAGTATTCCGTTAATCGAGTCGGGCTCGGGAAATTGCGTTAATTGAGTCGCTTAAAAGCGGGAAGTTGAACACTCTAGACTTCCTTCGAGAAGAGAAATTGAGTCGCTTCAAGTAAATTTGCAATGCGTAACATGACGGGTGCGATCATACCAGCACTAATGCACAGGATCCCATCAGAACTCCGAAGTTAAGCGTGCTTGGGCGAGAGTAGAACTAGGATGGGTGACCTCCTGGGAAGTCCTCGTGTTGCACCCCTCGTTTTCGTTTTTCTTTTCTTTTCTTTTCTTTTTATCCTCACGGATTATTCCGAACCCGAGTGTTGGTCGCGAAACGAGCTTTCCGAACAGTACACACGAGTCCCGTGAGTCCATTGCGATCGATAGTTAGGCACGAGAACGTAGAGACGCGGGAATTCCGTTTACCAAGCAATTTTCATTTTTGTATTCCGTCGTACATAAGTAGTATTCCGTTAATCGAGTCGGGCTCGGGAAAATGCGTTAATTGAGTCGCTTAAAAGCCGGAAGTTGAACACTCTAGACTTCCTTCGAGAAGAGAAATTAAGTCGCTTCAAGTAAATTTGCAATGCGTAACATGACGGGTGCGATCATACCAGCACTAATGCACCGGATCCCATTAGAACTCCGAAGTTAAGCGTGCTTGGGCGAGAGTAGTACTAGGATGGGTGACCACCTGGGAAGTCCTCGTGTTGCACCCCTCATTTTTGTTTTTCTTTTCTTTTTTTTTATCCTCAGGATTATTAACAGCAGGGCCCCCGCCTCTTCAGGGGGTGGAGCCCTCGAACTGAGTTCCGAACAGTACTCACGTGGCCGTGAGGCCATCGAGGATCGGAAAAGTGAGGCACGAAAAGTCGAGAGACGCCCTGGGGGAATTTCGGTACTCACCAGCATTTTCTTTTGGTTCTATTCGTTCGTACATAAAGTAGGTATTCCGATTAATCGAGTCGGGCCTCAGGACAATTGCGTTAATTTGAGTCGCTTTAAAGCCGGAAAGTTGAACACTCTAGACTTCCTTCGAGAAGAGAAATTGAGTCGTTTCAAGTAAATTTGCAATGCATAACATGACGGGTGCGATCAAACCAGCACTAATGCACCGGATCCCATTAGAACTCCGAAGTTGAGCGTGCTTGGGCGAGAGTAGTACTAGGATGGGTGACCTCCTGGGAAGTCCTCGTGTTGCACCCCTCGTTTTCGTTTTTCTTTTCTTTTTTTTTATCCTCACGGATTATTCCGGCCCGGTGTGTTGGCCTCGAAACGAGCTTTCCGAACAGTACTCACGGGCCCCGTGAGTCCATCGGGATCGAAAGTTAGGCACGACAACGTAGAGACGCGGGAATTCCATTTACCAAGCAATTTTCATTTTTGTATTCCGTCGTACATAATTAGTATTCCGTTAATCGAGTCGGGCTCGGGAAATTGCGTTAATTGAGTCGCTTAAAAGCCGGAAGTTGAACACTCTAGGCTTCCTTCGAGAAGAGAAATTGAGTCGCTTCAAGTAAATTCGCAATCATAAAAAACAATGACGGGCCGTGTCGATATACCAGCACAATGCACGGATCCCCCATTAGAACATGCCTGAGTTAAGTGCTGATGGGAGAAGTCGTAAATAGGATGGGTGACCTCCTGGGAAGTCCTTGTGTTGCACCCCTCGTTTTCGTTTTCGTTTTTCTATTCTTTTCTTTTTATCCTCACGGATTATTCCGGCCCTGGGGTGTTGGCTTCGAAACGAGCTTTCCGAACAGTACTCACGGGCCCCGTGAGTCCATTGGGATCGAAAGTTAGGCACGAGAACGTAGAGACGCGGGAATTCCGTTTACCAAGCAATTTTCATTTTTGTATTCCGTCGTACATAAGTAGTATTCTGTTAATCGAGTCGGGCTCGGGAAATTGCGTTAATTGAGTCACTTAAAAGCCGGAAGTTGAACACTCTAGACTTCCTTCGAGAAGAGAAATTGAGTCGCTTCAAGTAAATTCGCAATGCGTAACATGACGGGTGCGATCAAACCAGCACTAATGCACCGGATCCCATCAGAACTCCGAAGTTAAGCGTGCTTGGGCGAGAGTAGCACTAGGATGGGTGACCTCCTGGGAAGTCCTCGTGTTGCACCCCTCGTTTTAGTTTTTTCTTGTCTTTTTTATTTTCTTTTTTTCTATCAGGATTATTCGACCGAGTGTGGATCTCGAAACGAGCTTCCGAACGTACTCAACCTGAGCCCCGTGCGTCCCACGCGATCCGATAGTTAGGCCCCACGAAGGAAGAGTAGAGACGCGGGGGCAGGGGAATTCCGTTTACCAAGCAATTTTCATTTTGTATTCCGTCGTACATAAGTAGTATTCCGTTAATCGAGTCGGGCTCGGGAAATTGCGTTAATTGAGTCGCTTAAAAGCCGGAAGTTGAACACTCTAGACTTCCTCCGAGAAGAGAAATTGAGTCGCTTCAAGTAAATTCGCAATGCGTAACATGACGGGTGCGATCATACCAGCACTAATGCACCGGATCCCATCAGAACTCCGAAGTTAAGCGTGCTTGGGCGAGAGTAGTACTAGGATGGGTGACCTCCTGGGAAGTCCTCGTGTTGCACCCCTCGTTTTCGTTTTCGTTTTTCTATTCTTTTCTTTTTATCCTCACGGATTATTCCGGCCCTGGGGTGTTGGCCTCGAAACGAGCTTTCCGAACAGTACTCACGGGCCCCGTGAGTCCATCGGGATCGAAAGTTAGGCACGAGAACGTAGAGACGCGGGAATTCCGTTTACCAAGCAATTTTCATTTTTGTATTCCGTCGTACATAAGTAGTATTCCGTTAATCGAGTCGGGCTAGGGAAATTGCGTTAATTGAGTCGCTTAAAAGCCGGAAGTTGAACACTCTAGACTTCCTTCGAGAAGAGAAATTGAGTCGCTTCAAGTAAATTTGCAATGCGTAACATGACGGGTGCGATCATACCAGCACTAATGCACCGGATCCCATCAGAACTCCGAAGTTAAGCGTGCTTGGGCGAGAGTAGTACTAGGATGGGTGACCTCCTGGGAAGTCCTCGTGTTGCACCCCTCGTTTTCGTTTTCGTTTTTCTATTCTTTTCTTTTTATCCTCACGGATTATTCCGGCCCTGGGGTGTTGGCCTCGAAACGAGCTTTCCGAACAGTACTCACGGGCCCCGTGAGTCCATCGGGATCGAAAGTTAGGCACGAGAACGTAGAGACGCGGGAATTCCGTTTACCAAGCAATTTTCATTTTTGTATTCCGTCGTACATAAGTAGTATTCCGTTAATCGAGTCGGGCTCGGGAAATTGCGTTAATTGAGTCGCTTAAAAGCCGGAAGTTGAACACTCTAGACTTCCTTCGAGAAGAGAAATTGAGTCGCTTCAAGTAAATTCGCAATGCGTAACATGACGGGTGCGATCATACCAGCACTAATGCACCGGATCCCATCAGAACTCCGAAGTTAAGCGTGCTTGGGCGAGAGTAGTACTAGGATGGGTGACCTCCTGGGAAGTCCTCGTGTTGCACCCCTCGTTTTCGTTTTCGTTGTTCTATTCTTTTCTTTTTATCCTCACGGATTATTCCGGCCCTGGGGTGTTGGCCTCGAAACGAGCTTTACGAACAGTACTCACGGGCCCCGTGAGTCCATCGGGATCGAAAGTTAGGCACGAGAACGTAGAGACGCGGGAATTCCGTTTCCCAAGCAATTTTCATTTTTGTATTCCGTCGTACATAAGTAGTATTCCGTTAATCGAGTCGGGCTCGGAAAATTGCGTTAATTGAGTCGCTTAAAAGCCGGAAGTTGAACACTCTAGACTTCCTTCGAGAAGAGCAATTGAGTCGCTTCAAGTTAATTTGCAATGCGTAACATGACGGGTGCGATCATACCAGCACTAATGCACCGGATCCCATCAGAACTCCAAAGTTAAGCGTGCTTGGGTGAGTGTAGAACTAGGATGGGTGACCTCCTGGGAAGTCCTAGTGTTGCACCCCTCGTTTTCGTTTTCGTTTTTCTATTCTTTTCTTTTTATCCTCACGGATTATTCCGGCCCTGGGGTGTTGGCCTCGAAACGAGCTGTCCGAACAGTACTCACGGGCCCCGTGAGTCCATCGGGATCGAAAGTTAGGCACGAGAACGTAGAGATGCGGGAATTCCGTTTACCAAGCAATTTTCATTTTTGTATTCCGTCGTACATAAGTAGTATTCCGTTAACCGAGTCGGGCTCGGGAAATTGCGTTAATTGAGTCGCTTAAAAGGCGGAAGTTGAACACTCTAGACTTCCTTCGAGAAGAGAAATTGAGTCGCTTCAAGTAAATTTGCAATGCATAACATTAGGGGTGCGATCATACCAGCACTAATGCACCGGATCCCATCAGAACTCCAAAGTTAAGCGTGCTTGGGCGAGAGTAGTACTAGTATGGGTGACCTCCTGGGAAGTCCTCGTGTTGCACCCCTCGTTTTCGTTTTTCTTTTCTTTTCTTTTCTTTTTTTCCTCACGGATTATTCCGAACCCGAGTGTTGGTCTCGAAACGAGCTTTCCGAACAGTACTCACGAGTCCCGTGAGTCCATTGCGATCGATAGTTAGGCACGAGAACGTAGAGACGCGGGGAATTCCGTTACCAAGCCATTTTCAGTTTTTGTCTTCCGTCGTTACATAAGTAGTACATTCCGCCTTAAATAGAGTCGGCTCGGGAAATTGAGGGTTGAATTGAGGCGCCTTTAAAGCCGGAAGTTGAAACACTCTAGACTTCCTTCGAGAAGAGAAATGAGTCGCTCAAGTCAATTTGCAATGCAAGAACCGTACGGGTGCGATCATACCAAGCACAAAGCACCGGAATCCCCGTCAGAACTAGGAAAGTTAAGATGCGTGGAAGAGAGAGACTGGATGGATGACCTCCTGGGAAAAAAGTCCTCGTCGTTGCACCACTCGTTTTCGTTTTTCTTTTCTGTTCTGTATTTTTATCCTCACGGATTATCCGAACCCGAGTGTGGTCCGCGAAAAGGCTTTAAGAACGTTACACACGAGCCCCGTGAGTCCATCGGGATCGAAAGTTAGGCACGAGAACGTAGAGACGCGGGAATTCCGTTTACCAAGCAATTTTCATTTTGGTATTCCGTCGTACATAAGTAGTATTCCGTTAATCGAGTCGGGCTCGGGAAATTGCGTTAATTGAGTCGCTTAAAAGCCGGAAGTTGAACACTCTAGACTTCCTTCGAGAAGAGAAATTGCGTCGCTTCAAGTAAATTTGCAATGCGTAACATGACGGGTGCGATCATACCAGCACTAATGCACCGTATCCCATCAGAACTCCGAAGTTAAGCGTGCTTGGGCGAGAGTAGTACTAGGATGGGTGACCTCCGGGGAAGTCCTCGTGTTGCACCCCTCGTTTTCGTTTTCGTTTTTCTATTCTTTTCTTGTTATCCTCACGGATTATTCCGGCCCTGGGGTGTTGGCCTCGAAACGAGCTTTCCGAACAGTACTCACGGGCCCCGTGAGTCCATCGGGATCGAAAGTTAGGCACGAGAACGTAGAGACGCGGGAATTCCGTTTACCAAACAATTTTCATTTTTGTATTCCGTCGTACATAAGTAGTATTCCGTTAATCGAGTCGGGCTCGGGAAATTGCGTTAATTTGACTCCTTCAAAGACGAGTTAACCTCTAACTTGCCTTTCGAGCAGAAATTGAGTCGCTTCAAATAAATTCGCAATGCGTAACATGACGGGTGCGATCATACCAGCACTAATGCACCGGATCCCATCAGAACTCCGAAGTTAAGCGGGCTTGGGCGAGAGTAGTACTAGGATGGGTGACCTCCTGGGAAGTCCTCGTGTTGCATCCCTCGTTTTCGTTTTCGTTTTTCTATTCTTTTCTTTTTATCCTCACGTATTATTCCGGCCCTGGGGTGTTGGCCTCGAAACGAGCTTTCCGAACAGTACTCACGGGCCCCGTGAGTCCATCGGGATCGAAAGTTAGGCACGAGAACGTAGAGACGCGGAATTCCGTTTACCAAGCAATTTTCATTTTTGTATTCCGTCGTACATAAGTAGTATTCCGTTAATCGAGTCGGTCTCGGGAAATTGCGTTAATTGAGTCGCTTAAAAGCCGGAAGTTGAACACTCTAGACTTCCTTCGAGAAGAGAAATTGAGTCGCTTCAAGTAAATTTGCAATGCGTAACATGACGGGTGCGATCATACCATCACTAATGCACCGGATCCCATCAGAACTCCGAAGTTAAGCGTGCTTGGGCGAGAGTAGTACTAGGATGGGTGACCTCCTGGGAAGTCCTCGTGTTGCACCCCTCGTTTTCGTTTTTCGTTTTTCTTTTCTTTTTATCCTCACGGATTATTCCGGCCCTGGGTTTGGCCGCGAAACGAGCTTTCCCGAAACAGTAACTCCGGGCCCGCCGTGAGTCCATCGGGATCGAAAGTTAGGCACGAGAACGTAGAGACGCGGGAATTCCGTTTACCAAGCAATTTTCATTTTTGTATTTCGTCGTACATAAGTAGTATTCCGTTAATCGGGTCGGGCTCGGGAAATTGCGTTAATTGAGTCGCTTAAAAGCCGGAAGTTGAACACTCTAGACTTCCTTCGAGAAGAGAAATTGAGTCGCCTCAAGTAAATTTGCAATGCGTAACATGACGGGTGCGATCATACCAGCACTAATGCACCGGATCCCATCAGAACCCCGAAGTTAAGCGTGCTTGGGCGAGAGTAGTACTAGGATGGGTGACCTCCTGGGAAGTCCTCGTGTTGCACCCCTCGTTTTCGTTTTCGTTTTCCTATTCTTTTCTTTTTATCCTCACGGATTATTCCGGCCCTGGTGTGTTGGCCTCGAAACGAGCTTTCCGAACAGTACTCACGGGCCCCGTGAGTCCATCGGGATCGAAAGTTAGGCACGAGAACGTAGAGACGCCGGAATTCCGTTTACCAAGCAATTTTCATTTTTGTATTCCGTCGTACATAAGTAGTATTTCGTTAATCGAGTCGGGCTCGGGAAATTGCGTTAATTGAGTCGCTTAAAAGCCGGAAGTTGAACACTCTAGACTTCCTTCGAGAAGAGAAATTGAGTCGCTTCAAGTAAATTTGCGATGCGTAACATGACGGGTGAGATCATACCAGCACTAATGCACCGGATCCCATCAGAACTCCGAAGTTAAGCGTGCTTGGGCGAGAGTAGTACTAGGATGGGGGACCTCCTGGGAAGTCCTCGTGTTGCACCCCTCGTTTTCGTTTTCGTTTTTCTATTCTTTTCCTTTTATCCTCACGGATTATTCCGGCCCTGGGGTGTTGGCCTCGAAACGAGCTTTCCGAACAGTACTCACGGGCCCCGTGAGTCCATCGGGATCGAAAGTTAGGCACGAGTACGTAGAGACGCGGGAATTCCGTTTACCAAGCAATTTTCATTTTTGTATTCCGTCGTACATAAGTAGTATTCCGTTAATCGAGTCTGGCTCGGGAAATTGCGTTAATTGAGTCGCTTAAAAGCCGGAAGTTGAACACTCTAGACTTCCTTCGAGGAGAGAAATTGAGTCGCTTCAAGTAAATTCGCAATGCGTAACATGACGGGTGCGATCATACCAGCACTAATGCACCGGACCCCATCAGAACTCCGAAGTTAAGCGTGCTTGGGCGAGAGTAGTACTAGGATGGGTGACCTCCTGGGAAGTCCTCGTGTTGCACCCCTCCTTTTCGTTTTCGTTTTTCTATTCTTTTCTTTTTATCCTCACGGATTATTCCAGCCCTGGGGTGTTGGCCTCGAAACGAGCTTTCCGAACAGTACTCACGGGCCCCGTGAGTCCATCGGGATCGAAAGTTAGGCACGAGAACGTAGAGACGCGGGAATTCCGTTTACCAAGCAATTTTCATTTTTGTATTCCGTCGTACATAAGTAGTATTCCGTGAATCGAGTCGGGCTCGGGAAATTGCGTTAATTGAGTCGCTTAAAAGCCGGAAGTTGAACACTCTAGACTTCCTTCGAGAAGAGAAATTGAGTCGCTTCCAGTAAATTTGCAATGCATAACATGACGGGTGCGATCATACCAGCACTAATGCACCGAATCCCATCAGAACTCCGAAGTTAAGCGTGCTTGGGCGAGAGTAGTACTAGGATGGGTGACCTCCTGTGAAGTCCTCGTGTTGCACCCCTCGTTTTCGTTTTCGTTTTTCTATTCTTTTCTTTTTATCCTCACGGATTATTCCGGCCCTGGGATGTTGGCCTCGAAACGAGCTTTCCGAACAGTACTCACGGGCCCCGTGAGTCCATCGGGATCGAAAGTTAGGCACGAGAACGTAGAGACGCGGGCATTCCGTTTACCAAGCAATTTTCATTTTTGTAGCCTGTCGTACCCTAAGTCTTATTCCCGGTTATCGAGTCGGCTTGGTAAATTGCGTTGATTGAGTCTCTTAAGCCGAAGTTTAACACTCTAACTTCCTTCGAGCAGAGAAATGAGTCGCTCAGAAATTTGCAATGCGTACCATGACGGTGCGATCATCCCAGCACAATGCACCGAACCATCAGAACTCCGAAGTTTAACGTGCTTGGGCGAGACTAGTACTAGGATGGGTGACCTCTTGGGAAGTCCTCATGTTGCACCCCTCGTTTTCATTTTTTTTATCTTCATGGATTATTCCAGCACAGGGTGTTGGTCTCGAAACGAGCTTTCCGAAAAGTACTCACGGGCCCCGTGAGTCCATCGGGATCGAAAGTTAGGCACGAGAACGTAGAGACGCGGGAATTCCGTTTACCAAGCAATTTTCTTTTTTGTATTCCGTCGTACATAAGTAGTATTCCGTTAATCGAGTCGGTCTCGGGAAATTGCGTTAATTGAGTCGCTTAAAAGCCGGAAGTTGAACACTCTAGACTTCCTTCGAGAAGAGAAATTGAGTCGCTTCAAGTAATTTTGCAATGCGTAACATGACGGGTGCGATCATACCAGCACTAATGCACCGGATCCCATCAGAACTCCGAAGTTAAGCGTGCTTGGGCGCGAGTAGTACTAGGATGGGTGACCTCCTGGGAAGTCCTCGTGTTGCACCCCTCGTTTTCGTTTTCGTTTTTCTATTCTTTTCTTTTTAGCCTCACGGATTATTCCGGCCCTGGGGTGTTGGCCTCGAAACGAGCTTTCCGAACAGTACTCACGGGCCCCGTGAGTCCTTCGGGATCGAAAGTTAGGCACGAGAACGTAGAGACGCGGGAATTCCGTTTACCAAGCAATTTTCATTTTTGTATTCCGTCGTACATAAGTAGTATTCCGTTAACCGAGTCGGGCTCGGGAAATTGCGTTAATTGAGTCGCTTAAAAGCCGGAAGTTGAACACTCTAGACTTCCTTCGAGAAGAGAAATTGGGTCGCTCCAAGTAAATTCGCAATGCGTAACATGACGGGTGCGATCATACCAGCACTAATGCACCGGATCCCATCCGAACTCCGAAGTTAAGCGTGCTTGGGCGAGAGTAGTACTAGGATGGGTGACCTCCTGGGATGTCCTCGTGTTGCACCCCTCGTTTTCGTTTTCGTTTTTCTATTCTTTTCTTTTTATCCTCACGGATTATTCCGGCCCTGGGGTGTTGGCCTCGAAACGAGCTTTCCGAACCGTACTCACGGGCCCCGTGAGTCCATCGG
>JAGKPW010000871.1:0-16690 GCA_019926035.1 Melaleuca alternifolia
TTTGGTCCAATCTACGGGAGTTCGTCCTCTCATGGTCCAATCTAAGGAGTTCGTCTCCTGTTGGTCCAATCTAAGGGAGTTCATCCTTTCTTGGTCCAATCTAAGGAGTTCGTCTCCTGTTCGTGCAATCTGAGGGATTTAGTCCTCTCTGGCAATCAAGAGTTTCTCTCCTTTGGTCTTAATTATCTATGGAGTTGTCTCTTTTTTTATTTTGGTAGTTTACTATAATCTGAAGGAGATCGTCCTCTCTTGGTCTAATCTAAGGAGTTCGGCCTCTCTTGATCCAATCAAAGGGAGTTCGTCCTCTCTTGGTCCAATCTAAGGAGTTCGTGACTGTTGGTCCAATCTACGGGAGTTCGTCCTCGCCTGGTCCAATCTAAGGAGTTCGTCTCCTTTAGCTCCAATCTAAGGCAGTTCGTCCTATGTTGGTCTAATCTAAGGAGTTCATCTCCTGTTGGACAAATCTAAGGGAGTTCGTTCTCTCTTGGTCCAATCTAAGGAGTTGGTCCCCTCTTGGTCCAAGGAGTTCTTCTCCTGTTAGTCCAATCTAGGGGAGTTCGTCCTCTATTGGTCCAATCTAAGGAGTTCGTCTCCTGTTGGTCCAATCTACAGGAGTTCGTCCTCTCTTGGTCCAATCTAAGGAGTTCGTCCACGCTTGGTCCAATCTAAGGAGTTCGTCTCCTCTAGCTCCAATCTAAGGGAGTTCGTCCTCTGTTGGTCTAATCTGAGGAGTTCATCTCCTGTTGGACCAATCTGAGGGAGTTTGTCCTCTCTTGGTCCAATCTAAGGAGTTGGTCTCCTCTTGGTCCAATCTAAGGAGTTCTTCTCCTGTTGGTCCAATCTAGGGGAGTTCGTCCTCTATTGGTCCAATCTAAGGAGTTCGTCTCCTGTTGGTCCAATCTACGGGAGTTCGTCCTCTCTTGCTCCAATCTAAGGAGTTCGTCTCTGGTTGGTCCAATCTGAGGGAGTTCGTCCTCTCTTGGTCCAATCTAAGGAGTTCGTCTCCTGTTGGTCCAATCTCAGGGAGTTCGTCCTCTCTTGGTCCAATCTAAGGCAGTTCGTCCTCTCTTGGTCCAATCTAAGGGAGTTCGTCCTCTCTTTGTACAATCTAAGCTGATCGTCTCCTGTTGGTCCAATCTAAGGAGTTCGTCTCCTCATGGTCCAATCTAAGGGAGTTCGTCCTCTGTCGGCCCAATCTAAGGAGATAGTTACCACTTGGTCCAATATGAGGGAGTTCTTCCTCACTTGGTCTAATCTAAGGTGTTCGTCTCCTGTTGGTCTAATCAAAGGGAGTTCGTCCTCTCTTGGACCAATCTAAGGAGTTCGTCTCCTCTTGGTCCAATCTAAGGGAGTTCGTCCTCTCTCGGTCCAATCTAAGGAGATCGTTACCTCTTGGTCCAATCTGAGGTAGTTTGTTCTCTCTTGGTACAATCTAGGGAGATCGTCTCTTGTTGGTCCAATCTAAGAGAGTTCGTCCTCTCTTCATCCAATCTAAGGAGTTCGTCTCCTGTTGGTGCAATCTGAGTGAGTTAGTCCTCTCTTGGTCCAATCTAAGGAGTTCGTCTCCTCTAGGTCCAATCTAAGGAGTTTGTCTCCTGTTGGTCCATCTGACGGAGTTCGTCCTCTCTTGGTCCAATCTAAGGAGTTCGTCTCCTCTGGGTTCAATCTAAGGAGTTCGTCTCCTGTTGGTGCAATATTATAAAGTTCGTTCTCTCTTGGTCCAATCTAGGGAGTTCGTCTCCTGTTGGTCCAATCTAACGGAGTTCGTCCTCTCTTGGTCCAATCTGAGGAGTTCGTCTCCTGTTGGTGCAATCTCAGGGAGTTCGTCCTCTCTTGGTCCAATCTAAGGAGTTCGTCTTCTGTTGGTCCAATCTGAGGGAGTTAGTCCTTTCTTGGTCCAATCTAACAAGTTCGTCTCGTCTTGGTCCAATCTAAGGGAGTTCGTCCTCTCTTGGTCCAATCTAACGATATCGTTACCTCTTGGTCCAATCTGAGGGAGTTCGTCCTCTCTTGGTACAATCTAAGGAGATCGTTTCCAGTTGGTCCAATCTAAGGGAGTTTGTCCTCTCTTCGCCCAATCTATGGTGTTCGTTTCCTGTTGGTCCAATCTAAGGGAGTTCATCCTCTCTTCGTCCAATCTAAGGAGTTCGTCTCCTGTGGGTCCAATCTGAGAGAGTTAGTCCTCTCTTGGTCCAATCTATGGAGTTCGTCTCCTCTTGGTCCAATCTAAGGAGTTCGTCTCCTGTTCGTCCAATCTGAGGGAGTTAGTCCTCTCTTGGTCCAATCTATGGTGTTCGTCTCCTCTTGGTCCAATCTAAAGAGTTCGTCTCCTGTTCGTCCAATCTCAGGGAGTTCGTCCTCTCCTGGTCTAATCTAAGGAGTTCGTCCTCTCTTGATCCAATCTAAGGGAGTTCGTCCTCTCTTGGTCCAATCTAAGGAGTTCGTGTCATCTTGGTCCAATCTAAGGAATTCGTCTCCTGTTGGTCCAATCTAGGAGAGTTCGTCCTCTCTGGTCCAATCTAAGGGGTTCGTCTCCTGTTGGTCCAATCGAAGGGAGTTCGTCCTCTCTTGGTCCAATCTAAGGGGTTCGTCTCCTGTTGGTCCAATCTAAGGGTGTTCGTCCTCTGTCGATCCAATATAAGGAGTTCGTCTCCTCTTGGTCCAATCTAAGGAGTTCGTCTCCTGTATCGTCCAATCTAAGGGAGTTCATCCTTTCTTGGTCCAATCTATGGAGTTCGTCTCTTGTTGGTGCAATCTCAGGGAGTTAGTCCTCTCTTGGTCCAATCTAAGGAGTTCGTCCTCTCTTCGCCAATCTAAGGAGGTCGTTTCAAGTTGGTGCAATCTAAGGGAGTTCGTCCTCTCTTGGTCCAATCTAAGGAGTTCGTATCCTGTTGGTCCAATCTAAAGTTTTCGTCTCCTCATGGTCCAATCTAAGGGAGTTCGTCCTTTTTTGGTCAAATCTAAGGAGATAGTTACCTCTTGGTCCTATCTGAGGGAGTTCGTCCTCTCTTGATCCAATCTAAGGAGTTCGTCTCTTGTTGGTGCAATCTTAGAAAGTTCGTTCTCTCTTGGTCCAATCTTCGCCAATCTAAGGAGGTCGTCTCAAGTTGGTGCAATCTAAGGGAGTTCGTCCTCTCTTGGTCCAATCTATGGAGTTCGTCTCCTCATGGTCCAATCTAAGGGAGTTCATCCTTTGTCGGTCAAATCTAAGCAGATAGTTACCTCTTGGTCCAATCTGAGGGTGTTCGTCCTCTCTTGATCCAATCTAAGAAGTTCGTCTCCTGTTGGTGCAATCTTAGAAAGTTCGTTCTGTCTTGGTCCAATCGAAGGAGTTCGTCTCCTGTTGGTCCAATCTAAGGGAGTTCGTCCTCTCTTGGTCGAATCTAAGGAGTTCGTCTCCTGTTGATCTAATCAAAGGCAGTTCATCCTCTCTTGGACCAATCTAAGGAGTTCGTCTCCTCTCGGTCCAATCTAAGGGAGTTCGTCATCTGTCGGTCCAATCTAAGGAGATCGTTACCTCTTGGTCCAATCTGAGGTAGTTCGTTCTCACTTGGTACAATCTAGGGAGATCATCTCCTGTTGGTCCAATCTAAGGGAGTTCGTCCTCTCTTCGTCCAATCTAAGGTGTTCGTCTCCTGTTGGTCCAATCTAAGGGAGTTCGTCCTCTCTTCGTCCAATCTAAGGAGTTCGTCTCCCGTTGGTCCAATCTGACGGAGTTAGTCCTCTCTTGGTCCAATCTAAGGAGTTCGTCTCCTCTTGGTCCAATCTAAGGAGTTTGTCTCCTGTTGGTCCAATCTGAGGGAGTTCGTCCTCTCTTGGTCCAATCTAAGGGAGTTCGTCCTCTCTTCGTCCAATGTAAGGAGTTCGTCTCCTGTGGGTCCAATATGAGTGACCTAGCCCTCTATTGGTTCAATCTAAGGAGTTCGTCTCCTCTTGGTCCAATCTAAGGAGTTCGTCTCCTCTTGGTCCAATCTAAGGAGTTCGCCTCCTTTTGGTAGTTCGTCACCTCTTGGTCCAATCCAAGGAGTTCGTCTCCTGTTGGTCCAATCCAACCGAGTTCGTCCTCTCTTGGTCCAATCTAAGGAGCTTGTCTCTTCTTGGTCCAATCTAGGTGAGTTCGTCCTCTCTTGGTCCAATCTAAGGAGTTCGTCTCCTGTTGGTTCAATCTAGGGGAGTTCGTCCTCTCTTGGTCCAATCTAAGGAGTTCGTCTCCTGTTGGTCCAATCTAAGGGAGTTCGTCCTCTCTTCGTCCAATCTAAGGAGTTCATCTCCTGTTGGTCCAATCTGAGTGAGTTAGTCCTCTCTTGGTCCAATCTAAGGAGTTTGTCTCCTCTTGGTCCAATCTAAGGAGTTTGTCTCCTGTTGGTTCAATCTGAGGGAGGTCGTCCTCTGTTGGTCCAATCTAAGGAGTTTGTCTCCTCTTGGTCCAATTTAAGGAGTTCGCCTCCTTTTGGTAGTTCGTCTCCTCTTGGTCCAATCTAAGGAGTTCGTCTCCTGTTGGTCCAATCCAACCGAGTTCGCCTCCTTTTGGTAGTTCGTCTCCTCTTGGTCCAATCTAAGGAGTTCGTCTCCTGTTGGTCCAATCCAACCGAGTTCGTCCTCTCTTGGTCCAATCTAAGGAGCTTGTCTCTTCTTGGTCCAATCTAGGTGAGTTCGTCCTCTCTTGGTCCAGTCTAAGGAGTTCGTCTCCTGTTGGTCCAATCTAAGGGAGTTCGTCCTCTCTTCATCCAATCTATGGTGTTCAACACCTCTTCGTCCAATATAAGAAGTTCGTCTCCTGATGGTCCACTCTAATTGAATTCGTCCTCTCTTCGTCCAATCTAGGGAGTTCGTCTCCTGTTGGTCCAATCTGAGGAAGTTCGTCCTCTCTTGGACCAATCTAATGAGTTCGCCTCCTCTTGGCCCAATCTAAGGGAGTTCGTCCTCTCTTGGTCCAATCTAAGGAGTTCGTCTCCTGTTGGTCCAATTTAAGGAGTTCGACTCCTCTTGGTCCAATCTAAGGGAGTACGTCCTCTATCGGTCCAATCTAAGGAGATAGTTACCTCTTGGTCCAATCTGAGGGAGTTCATCCTCTCCAGGTCCAATCTAAGGAGTTCGTCTCCTGTTGGTGCAATCTCAGAAAGATTGTTCTCTCTTGGTCCAATCTAAGGAGTTCGTCTCCTGTTGGTCCAATCTAAGGGAGTTCATCCTCTCTTGGTCCAATCTAAGGAGTTCGTCTCCTGTTGGTCCAATTTAAGGAGTTCGACTCCTCTTGGTCCAATCTAAGGGAGTACGTCCTCTATCGGTCCAATCTAAGGAGATAGTTACCTCTTGGTCCAATCTGAGGGAGTTCATCCTCTCGAGGTCCAATCTAAGGAGTTCGTCTCCTGTTGGTGCAATCTCAGAAAGATTGTTCTCTCTTGGTCCAATCTAAGGAGTTCGTCTCCTGTTGGTCCAATCTAAGGGAGTTCGTCCTCTCTTGGTCCAATCTAAGGGGTTTGTCTCCTGTTGGTCCAATCTAAGGGTGTTCGTCCTCTCTTGGTCCAATCTAAGGAGTTCGTCTCCTATTGGTCCAATCTGAGGGAGTTCGTCCTCTCTCGATCCAATATAAGGAGTTCGTCTCCTCTTGGTCCAATCTAAGGAGTTCGTCTCCTGTATCGTCCAATCTAAGGGAGTTCATCCTTTCTTGGTCCAATCTATGGAGTTCGTCTCTTGTTGGTGCAATCTCAGGGAGTTAGTCCTCTCTTGGTCCAATCTAAGGAGTTCGTCCTCTCTTCGCCAATCTAAGGAGGTCGTCTGAAGTTGGTCTAATCTAAGGGAGTTCATCCTCTGTTGGTCCAATCTAGGAGTTCGTCTCCTCTTGGTCCAATCTAAGGAGTTCGCCTCCTTTTGGTAGTTCGTCACCTCTTGGTCCAATCTAAGGAGTTCGTCTCCTGTTGGTCCAATCTAAGGGAGTTCGTCCTCTCTTCTTCCAATCTATGGTGTTCAACACCTCTTCATCCAATCTAAGGAGTTCGTCTCCTGTTGGTCCAATCTAATTGAGTTAGTCCTCTCTTCGTCCAATCTAGGGAGTTCGTCTCCTGTTGGTCCAATCTAAGGAGTTCGTTACTATTGGTCCAATCTAAGGGAGTTCGTCCTCTCTTGGTCCAATCTGAGGAGTTCGTCTCCTGTTGGTCCAATCTGCGGGAGTTCCTCCTCTCTTGTTCCAATCTGAGGAGTTCGTGTCCTCTTAGTCCAATCTATGGAGTTCATCTCCTGTTCGTCCAATCTAAGGGAGTTCGTCCTCTCTTGGTCCAAACTAAGGAGGTCGTCTCCTGTTTGTGCAATCTCTAGGAGTTTAACCTCTCTTGGTCCAATCTAAGGAGTTGGTCTCCTGTTGGTCGAATCTAGGGGAGTTCGTCCTCTCTTGTTCCAATATAAGGAGTTCATCTCCTGTTGGTCCAATCTAAGGGAGTTCGTCCTCTCTTGGTCCGATCTAAGGAGTTCGTCTCATGTTGGTGCAATCTAAGGGAGTTAGTCCTCTCTTGGTCCAATCTGAGGAGTTCGTCTCTTGTTGGTCCAATCTGAGGGAGTTCGTCCTCTTTTGTTCCAATCTTAGGACTTTGTGTCCTCTTGGTCCAATCTAAGGAGTTCGTCTAATGTTCGTCCAATTTAAGGGAGTTCGATCTCTGTTGGTTCAATCTAAAGGAGTTCGTTTGCTCTTGGTCCAATCTAAGGAGTTCGCCTCCTGTTGGTAGTTCGTCACCTCTTGGTCCTATCTAAGGATTTCGTCTCCTGTTGGTCCAATTCAACTTAGTTCTACCTATCTTAGACCAATCTAAGGAGTTCCTCTCCTGTTGGTCCAATCTAAGGGAATTCGTCCTCTCTTGGTCCAAACTAAGGAGTTCGTCTCCTGTTGGTGCAATCTCAGACAATTCGTCCTCTCTTGGTCCAAATTAAGGAGTTCGTCACCGGTTAGTCCAATTTGAGGGAGTACGTCCACTCTTGGTCCAATCTAAGGAGTTCGTCTCCTCTTGGTCCAATCTGAGGGAGTTCGTCCTCCATTGGTCCAATCTAAGGACTTCGTCTCCTGTTGGTGCAATCTCAGAAAGTTCGTCCTCTCTTGGTCCAATCTAAGGAGTTCGTCTCATGTTGGTGCAATCTAAGGTAGTTCGTCCTCTCTTGGTCCAATCTAAGGAGTTCGTCTCCTCTTGGTCCAATCTAAGGGAGTTCGTCCTCTCTTGGTCCAATCTAAGGAGTTCGTCTCCTCCTGGTCCAATCTAAGGAGTTTGTCTCCTGTTCGTCCAATCTAGGGGAGTTCGTCCTCTTTTGGTCCAATATTAGGAGTTTGTCTCCTGTTGGACCAATCTAAGGGAGTTCGTCCTCTCTTGGTCCAATCTAAGGAGTTCGTCTCCGGTTGATCCAATCTAAGGTAGTTTGTCCTCTCTCGGTCCAATCTAAGTAGTTCGTCTCCTCTTGGTCCAATCTAAGGAGTTCGTTACTATTGGTCCAATCTAAGGGAATTCGTCCTCTCTTGGTCCAATCTAAGGAGTTCGTCTCATCTTGGTCCAATCTAAAGAGTTCGTCTCCTGTTGGTCCAAGCTAGGGGAGTTCGTCCTCTCTTGGTCCAATCAAAGGAGTTCATCTCCTGTTGGTCCAATCTAAGGGAGTTCGTCGTCTCTTGGTCCAATCTAACGAGTTCGTCTCATGTTGGTGCAATTTAAGGGAGTTCGTCCTCTCTTCGTCCAATCTGAGGAGTTTGTCTCTTGTTGGTCCAATCTGAGGGAGTTCGTCCTCTTTTGTTCCAATCTTAGGACTTTGTGTCCTCTTGGTCCAATCTAAGGAGTTCGTCTATTGTTCAATCTAAAGGAGTTCGTTTGCTCTTAGTCCAATCTAAGGAGTTCGCCTCTTGTTGGTAGTTCGTCACCTCTTGGTCCTATCTAAGGAGTTCGTCTCCTGTTGGTCCAATCCAACTGAGTTCTTCCTATCTTAGTCCAATCTAAGGAGCTCGTCACCTCTTGGTCCAATCTAAGGGAGTTCGTCCTCTCTTGGTCCAATCTAAGGAGTTCGTCTCCTGTTCGTTCAATCTAGGGGAGTTCATCCTCTCTTAGACCAATCTAAGGAGTTCCTCTCCTGTTGGTCCAATCTAAGGAGTTCGTCCTCTCTTGGTCCAATCTGAGGAGTTCGTCTCCTGTTGGTCCAATATATGGGATTTCGTCCTCTCTTGGTCCAATCTAAGGAGTTCGTCTCCGGTTGGTCCAATCTGAGGGAGTTCGTCCTCTCTTGGTGAGGAGTTCGTCTCCTCTTGGTCGAATCTAAGGAGTTCGTCTCCTGTTCGTCCCATCTAAGGGAGTTCGTCCTCTCTTGGTCCAATCTAAGGAGTTCGTCTCCTCTTGGTCCAATCTAAGGAGTTCGTCTCCTGTTTCTCCAATCTAGGGGAGTTCGTCCTCTCTTGGTCCAATCTAAGGAGTTCTTCTCCTGTTGGTCCAATCTAAGGGAGTTCGACCTCTCTTGGTCCAATCTTAGGAGTTCGTCTCATGTTGGTGCAATCTAAGGGAGTTCGTCCTCCCTTGGTCCAATCTGAGGAGTTCGTCTCTTGATAGTCCAATCTGAGGGAGTTCGTCCTCTTTTGTTCCAATCTTAGGACTTTGTGTCCTCTTGGACCAATCTAAGGAGTTCGTCTATTGTTCGTCTAATCTAAGGGAGTTCGTCCTCTGTTGGTTCAATCTAAGGAGTTCGTTTGCTCTTGGTCCAATCTAAGGTGTTCGCCTCCTGTTGGTAGTTCGTCACCTCTTGGTCCTATCTAAGGAGTTCGTCTCCTGTTGGTCCAATCCAACTGAGTTCTTCCTATCTTAGTCCAATCTAAGGAGCTCGTCACCTCTTGGTCCAATCTAAGGGAGTTCATCCTCTCTTGGTCCAATCTAATGAGTTCGTCTCCTATTGGTGCAATCTCAGGCAGTTCGTCCTCTCTTGGTCCAATCTAAGGAGTTCGTCACCGGTTGGTCCAATCTGAGGGAGTTCGTCCTCTCTTGGTCCAATCTAAGGAGTTCGTCTCCTCTTGGTCCAATCTAAGGTGTTCGTCGCCTGTTGGTCCAATCTAGGGGAGTTCGTCCTCTCTTTGTCCAATCTAAGAAATTCCTCTCCTGTTGGTCCAATCTAAGGGAGTTCGTCCTCTCTTGGTCCAATCTAAGGAGTTCGTCTCATGTTGGTGCAATCTAAGGGAGTTCTTCCTATTCTTGGTCCAATCTGAGGAAGTTCGTTGCTGTTGGTGGCACAATCTGAGGGAGTGAATCCTCTCTTGTTCCAAATTCTTAGGAGGTTTGTGTCCTTCTTGTCCAATCTAAGGAGTTCGTCTCCTGTTCGTCCAATCTCAGGGAGTTCGGTCCATCTGGTCCAATTAAGGAGTTCGTCTCCTATTGGTCCAATATATAAGGAGTTCGTTCTCTTGTTGGTCGAATTCTTAGAGGAGTTCGTTCCTATTCTTGTTCCAATCTAAGGATTCATTCTGTTGGTCCATCTAAGGGATTCGTCCTCTCTTGGTCCAATCTAAGGAGTTCGTCTCATGTTGGTGTAAATTAAAGGAGGTAGTCCTCTCGTGGTCCAATATGAGGAGTTCGTCACCTTGTTAGTTCCAATCTGAAGGAGTTCGTTCCTCTTTTGTTCAATCTTAGGACTTTGTGTCCTCTTGGTCCAATTATAAGGAGTTCGGCTATTGTTCGTCCAATCTAAGGGGAGGTTCGTCCTCTGTTGGTCAATCTAAGGAGTTCGTTGCTCTTGGTCTATCTAAAGAGTTCGTCTCTTTGTTGGTCAATCAGAGGGAGTGCGTTCCTATCTTGGCCAAATCTAAGGAGTTCCTCTCAGGTTGGTCCAATCTAGGAGTTCGTATCCTTTGGTCCAATCTAAGGAGTTCGTCTTTCTAGGTCCAATCTATGTGGAGTTCGTCCCTCTAGGTCCAATCTAGGAGTTGCCTGCTGTTGTCCAATCTAAGGAGTTCCTCTCCTGTTGGTTGCAATCTCAGGGCAATGAGTCCTCTCTTGGGTCCAAATTAAGGAGGTCGTCTTCCGTTGGTCCAATCTTAGGGAGTTCATCCTCTCTTGGTCCAATCTAAGGAGTTCGTCTCCTATTGGTCCAATCTAAGCGAGTTCATCCTCTCTTCGTCCAATCTATGGAGTTTGTCTCCTGTTGGTCCAATCTGAGGGAGTTCGTCCTCTCATCGTGCAATCGTAGGAGTTCGTCTCCTGTTGGTGCAATCTGAGGGAGTTAGTCCTCTCTTGGTCTAATCATGGAGTTCTTCTCCTCTTGGTCCAATCAAAGGAGTTCGTCTTCTGTTCGTGCAATCTAGGGAGTTCGTCCTCTCTTGGTCCAATCTCAGGGAGTTCGTCATCTCTTGGTCCAATCTAAGGGAGTTCGTCCTCTCTTGGTCCAATCTAAGGTGTTCGTTGCTGTTGGTCCAATCTAAGGGAGATCGTCCTCTCTTGGTACAATCTAAGGGGTTTGTCTGCTGTTGGTGCAATCTAAGGAAGTTCGTCCTCTCTTGATGTAATCTAAGGAGTTTGTCTCCGGTTTGTGCAATCTAACGGAGTTCGTCCTCTCTTGGTCCAATCTGAGAAGTTCGCCTCCTATTGGTCCAATCTCAGGGAGTTCGTCCTCTCTTGGTGAAATCTAAGGAGTTCGTCTCCTCTTAGTCCAATTTAAGGAGTTCGTCTCCAGTTCGTCCAATCTAAGGAGTTCGCCTCCTGTTGGTAATTCGTCTCCTGTTGGTCCAATCTGAGGGAGTTCGTCCTCTCTTGTTCCAATCTTAGGAGTTCGTGTCCTCTCGGTCCAATCTAAGGAGTTCGTCTCCTGTTGGTCCAATCCAACTGACTTCGTCCTCTCTTTGTCCAATCTAAGGAGCTCGTCACCTCTTGGTCCAATCTAAGGGAGTTCGTCCTCTCTTGGGCCAATCTAAGGAGTTCGTCTCCTGTTTGTGCAATCTCTGGGAGATCGTCCTCTCTTGGTCCAATCTAAGGAGTTCGTCATCGGTTGGTCCAATCTAAGGGAGTTCGTCCTCTATTGGTCCAATCTAAGAAGTTCGTCTCTTCAAGGTCTAATCTGAAGGAGTTCGTCCTCTCTTGGTCCAATCTAAGGAGTTCGCCTCCTGTTGGTGCAATCTCGGGGAGTTCGTCCTCTCTTGGTCCAATCTAAGGAGGTCGTCTTCTGTTGGTCCAATCTTTGGGAGTTCATCCTCTCTTAATCCAATCTAAGGAGTTCGTCTCCTGTTGGTCCAATCTAAGGGAGTTCGTCCTCTCTTGGGCCAATCTAAGGAGTTCGTCTCTTGTTTGTGCAATCTCAGGGAGGTCGTCCTCTCTTGGTCCAATCTAAGGAGTTCGTCATCCTTTGGTCCAATCTGAGGGAGTTCGTCCTCTATTGGTCCAATCTAAGGAGTTCGTCTCCTCTAGGTCCAATTTGAGGGAGTTCGTCCTCTCTTGGTCTAATCTAAGGAGGTCGTCTTCTGTTGGTCCAATCTTAGGGAGTTCATCCTCTCTTGGTCCAATCTAAGGAGTTCGTCTCCTGTTGGTCCAATCTAAGCGAGTTCATCCTCTCTTCGTCCAATCTATGGAGTTTTTCTCCTGTTGGTCCAATCTGAGGGAGTTCGTCCTCTCATCGTGCAATCGAAGGAGTTCGTCTCCTGTTGGAGCAATCTGAGGGAGTTAGTCCTCTCATGGTCTAATCATGGAGTTCGTCTCCTCTTGGTCCAATCTAAGGAGTTCGTTGCTGTTGGTCCAATCTAACGAGTTCGCCTCCTGTTGGTAATTCGTCTCCTGTTGGTCCAATCTGAGGGAGTTCGTCCTCTCTTGTTCCAATATTAGGAGTTCGTGTCCTCTTGGTCCAATCAAAGGAGTTTGTCTCCTGTTGGTCCAATCCAACTGAGTTCGTCCTCTCTTTGTCAAATCTAAGGAGCTCATCACTTCTTGGTCTAATCTAAGGGAGTTCGTCCTCTCTTGGGCCAATTTAAGGAGTTCGTCTCTTGTTTGTGCAATCTCACGGCGTTCATCCTCTCTTTGTCCAGTCTAAGGAGTTCGTCTCCTGTTGTTCCAATCTAAGCGAGTTCATCCTCTCTTCGTCCAATCTATGGAGTTTGTCTCCTGTTGGTCCAATCTGAGGGAGTTCGTCCTCTCATCGTGCAATCAAAGGAGTTTGTCTCCTATTGGTGCAATCTGAGGGAGTTAGTCCTCTCATGGTCTAATCATGGAGTTCGTCTCCTCTTGGTCCAATCTAAGGAGTTCGTCTTCTGTTCGTGCAATCTGAAGGAGTTCGTCCTCTCTTGGTCTAATCTAAGGAGTTCGTACTCTCTTGGAGCAATCTAAGGGAGTTCCTCCTCTCTTGGTCCAATCTAAGGTGTTCGTTGCTGTTGGTCCAATCTAAGGGAGATCGTCCTCTCTTGGTCCAATCTAAGGAGTTTGTCTCTTCTAGGTCCAATCTAAGGGAGTTCGTCCTCTCTTGGTCTAATCTAAGGAGTTCGTCACCTGTTGGACCAATCTAAGGGAGTTCGTCCTCTCTTGGTCCAATCTAAGGGAGTTCGTCCTTTCTTGGGTCCAATCTAAGGAGTTTTCGTCTCCTATTGGTCCAACTAAGGATTTCGTCTCCTGTTGGTCCAATCTAATGCAAGTTCTCAAGGCAGTTTCTTCCTTCTGGGTCCTCAATCTATAGGGGTTCGTGTCTCCTGTTGGTGAATCTAAGGACAAGTTCGTCCTCTCTTTGGTGTAGACTCTCGATTTTTTCTCCTGTTGGGGTGCAATCTACGGAGTCTTGTTCCACGCTTCTTGGTCCATCTAAGGATTTCACCTCCTATTGGTCCATCTCAGGAGTCGTCCTCTCTTGTGAAATCTCAGGAGTTCGTTCTTCCTCTAGTCCGCGCATTTAAGGAGTTCGTACCTCCTGTCTCTTTGGGCCCAATTAGATGCAGTTTCGCCCTCCGTTGGTATAATAGGGGCTCGTCTCCCTGATGGGCCAACGGGGAGATTTCCGTCCTTCTGTTCCAATCTTACGAGTTCGTGTCCCCATTGGTCCAATCTAAGGAGTTCGTCTCCTCTTGGACCGATCTAAAGGAGTTCGTCCTCTCTTGGTCCAATCTAAGGGAGTTCGTCCTTTCTTGGTCCAATCTAAGGAGTTCGTCTCTTATTGGTCCAATCTAAGGAGTTCGCCTCCTATTGGTCCAATCTCAGGGAGTTCGTCCTCTCTTGGTGAAATCTAAGGAGTTCGTCTCCTCGTAGTCCAATTTAAGGAGTTCGTCTCCTGTTCGTCCAATCTAAGGAGTTCGCCTCCTGTTGGTAATTCGTCTCCTGTTGGTCCAATCTGAGGGAGTTCGTCCTCTCTTGTTCCAATATTAGGAGTTCGTGTCCTCTTGGTCCAATCAAAGGAGTTTGTCTCCTGTTGGTCCAATCCAACTGAGTTCGTCCTCTCTTTGTCAAATCTAAGGAGCTCGTCACTTCTTGGTCTAATCTAAGGGAGTTCGTCCACTCTTGGGCCAATTTAAGGAGTTCGTCTCCTGTTTGTGCTATCTCACAGAGTTCATCGTCTCTTCGTCCAATCTAAGGAGTTCGTCTCCTGTTGGTCCAATCTAAGCGAGTTCATCGTCTCTTCGTCCAATCTATGGAGTTTGTCTCCTGTTGGTCCAATCTGAGGGAGTTCGTCCTTTCATCGTGCAATCGAAGGAGTTCGTCTCCTGTTGGTGCAATCTGAGGGAGTTAGTCCTCTCTTGGTCTAATCGTGGAGTTCGTCTCCTCTTGGTCCAATCTAAGGAGTTCGTCTTCTGTTGGTACAATCTAAGGAGTTCGTCCTCTCTTGGTCCAATCTCAGAGAGTTCGTCATCTCTTGGTCCAATCTAAGGAGTTCGTCTCCTTTTGGTCCAATCTAAGGAGTTCGCCTCCTGTTGGTAATTCGTCTCCTGTTTGTCCAATCTGAGGGAGTTCGTCCTCTCTTGTTCCAATCTTAGGAGTTCGTGTCCTCTCGGTCCAATCTAAGGAGTTCGTCTCCTGTTGGTCCAATCCAACTGACTTCGTCCTCTCTTTGTCCAATCTAAGGAGCTCGTCACCTCTTGGTCCAATCTAAGTGAGTTCGTCCTCTCTTGGGCCAATCTAAGGAGTTCGTCTCCTGTTTGTGCAATCTCTGGGAGATCGTCCTCTCTTGGTCCAATCTAAGGAGTTCGTCATCGGTTGGTCCAATATGAGGGAGTTCGTCCTCTATTGGTCCAATCTAAGGAGTTGGTCTCTTCAAGGTCGAATCTGAAGGAGTTCGTCCTCTCTTGGTCCAATCTAAGGAGTTCGCCTCCTGTTGGTGCAATCTCCGGGAGTTCGTCCTCTCTTGGTCCAATCTAAGGAGGTCGTCTTCTGTTGGTCCAATCTTAGGGAGTTCATCCTCTCTTAATCCAATCTAAGGAGTTCGTCTCCTGTTGGTCCAATCTAAGGGAGTTCGTCCTCTCTTGGGCCAATCTAAGGAGTTCGTCTCCTGTTTGTACAATCTCAGGGAGTTTGTCCTCTCTTGGTCCAATCTAAGGAGTTCGTCATCGTTTGGTCCAATCTGAGGGAGTTCGTCCTCTATTGGTCCAATCTAAGGAGTTTGTCTCCTCTAGGTCCAATTTGAGGGAGTTCGTCCTCTCTTGGTCCAATCTAAGGAGGTCATCTTCTGTTGGTCCAATCTTAGGGAGTTCATCCTCTGTTAGTCCAATCTAAGGAGTTCGTCTCCTGTTGGTCCAATCTAAGCGAGTTCATCCTCTCTTCGTCCAATCTATGGAGTTTGTCTCCTGTTGGTCCAATCTGAGGGAGTTCGTCCTCTCATCGTGCAATCGAAGTAGTTCGTCTCCTGTTGGTGCAAGCTGAGGGAGTTAGTCCTCTCTTGGTCTAATCATGGAGTTCGTCTCCTCTTGGTCCAATCAAAGGAGTTCGTCTTCTGTTCGTGCAATCTAGGGAGTTCGTCCTCTCTTGGTCCAATCTCAGGGAGTTCGTCATCTCTTGGTCCAATCTAAGGGAGTTCGTCCTCTCTTGGTCCAATCTAAGGTGTTCGTTGCTGTTGGTCCAATCTAAGGGAGATCGTCCTCTCTTGGTACAATCTAAGGGGTTTGTCTCCTGTTGGCGCAATCTAAGGAAGTTCGTCCTCTTGATGTAATCTAAGGAGTTTGTCTCTTCAAGGTCCAATCTAAGGGAGTTCGTCCTCTCTTGGGCCAATCTAAGGAGTTCGTCTCTTGTTTGTGCAATCTCAAGGAGTTCGTCCTCTCTTGGTCCAATCTAAGGAGTTCGTCATCGCTTGGTCCAATCTGAGGGAGTTCGTCCTCTATTGGTCCAATCTAAGGAGTTCGTCTCCTCTAGGTCCAATTTGAGGGAGTTCGTCCTCTCTTAGTCCAATCTAAGGAGGTCATCTTCTGTTGGTCCAATCTTAGGGAGTTCATCCTCTCTTAGTCCAATCTAAGGAGTTCGTCTCCTGTTGGTCCAATCTAAGCGAGTTCATCCTCTCTTCGTCCAATCTATGGAGTTTGTCTCCTGTTGGTCCAATCTGAGGGAGTTCGTCCTCTCATCGTGCAATCGTAGGAGTTCGTCTCCTGTTGGTGCAATCTGAGGGAGTTAGTCCTCTCTTGGTCTAATCATGGAACTCGTCTCCTCTTGGTGCAATCTAAGGAGTTCGTCTTCTGTTCGTGCAATCTGAAGGAGTTCGTCCTCTCTTGGTCTAATCTAAGGAGTTCGTACTCTCTTGGAGCAATCTAAGGGAGTTCATCCACTCTTGGTCTAATCTAAGGTGTTCGTTGCTGTTGGTCCAATCTAAGGGAGATCGTCCTCTCTTGGTCCAATCTAAGGAGTTTGTCTCCTCTAGGTCCAATCTAAGGGAGTTCGTCCTCTCTTGGTCTACTCTAAGGAGTTCGTCTCCTCTTGGACCGATCTAAGGGAGTTCGTCCTCTCTTGGTACAATCTAAGGGAGTTCGTCCTTTCTTGGTCCAATCTAAGGAGTTCGTCTCCTATTGGTCCAATCTAAGGAGTTCGTCTCCTGTTGGTCCAATCTAAGGCAGTTCTTCCTCTCATGGTTCAATCTAAGGGGTTCGTCTCCTGTTGGTGCAATCTAAGGAAGTTCGTCCTCTCTTGGTGTAATCTAAGGAGTTTGTCTCCTGTTGGTGCAATCTAACGGAGCTCGTCCACTCTTGGTCCAATCTAAGGAGTTCACCTCCTATTGGTCCAATCTCAAGGAGTTCGTCCTCTCTTGGTGAAATCTAAGGAGTTCGTCTCCTCTTAGTCCAATTTAAGGAGTTCGTCTCCTGTTCGTCCAATCTAAGAATTTCGCCTCCTGTTGGTAATTCGTCTCCTGTTGGTCCAATCGAGGGAGTTCGTCGTCTCTTGTTCCAATCTTAGGAGTTCGTGTCCTCTTGGTCCAATCTAAGGAGTTCGTAGCCTCTTGGACCGATCTAAAGGAGTTCGTCCTCTCTTGGTCCAATCTAAGGGACTTCGTCCTTTCTTGGTCCAATCTAAGGAGTTCGTCTCCTATTGGTCCAATCTAAGGAGTTCGCCTCCTATTGGTCCAATCTCAGGGAGTTCGTCCTCTCTTGGTGAAATCTAAGGAGTTCGTCTTCTCATAGTCCAATTTAAGGAGTTCGTCTCCTGCTCGTCCAATCTAAGGAGTTCGCCTCCTGTTGGTAATTCGTCTCTAGTAGGTCCAATCTGAGGGAGTTCGTCCTCTCTTGTTCCAATATTAGGAGTTCGTGTCCTCTTGG
>JAGKPW010000873.1:0-13225 GCA_019926035.1 Melaleuca alternifolia
ATCTAAGGGAGTTCTTCTCCTGTTGGTCCCATATAAGGAGTTCGTCTCCTTTTGGTCCATTCTAAGTAAGTTCCTCTCTTGTTGTACCAATATAAGAGAGTTTGTATCCTGTTGGTCCAATCTAAGGAGTTCGTCTCCTTTTGGTCCAATCTAAGGGAGCTCGTCAACTTTTGGTCCCTTCTAGGGAGTTCGTCTCCTTTTGGTCCATTCTAAGTAAGTTCATGTCTTGTTGGTCCAATCTAAGGGAGTTCGTCTCCTATTAGGCCAATCTATGGAATTCGTCTCATTTTGGTCCAATCTAAGTAAGTTCGCCTATTGTTGATCCAATCTAGGAGAGTTCGTCTCCTGTTGGTCCAATCTAAGGAGTTCGTCTCCTTTTGGTCCAAGCTTAAGGTGTTCGTCTCCTTTTGTCCATTCTAAGTATGTTCCTCTCTTGTTGGTACAATACAAGGGAGTTCGTATCCCGTTGGTCCAATCTAAGGAGTTCGTGTCCTTTTGGTCCAATCTAAGGGAGTTCATCGTCCGTTCGTCCAATCTAAGGAGTTCGTCTCCTCTTGGTCCAATCTAAGGAGTTTGTCTCCTTTTGGTCCAAGCTTAAGGTGTTCATCTCCTTTTGGTCCAATCTAAGGGATTTCATCTCCTATTGGGCCAATCTAAGTAAGTTCGTCTCTTGTGGATCCAATCTAAGGGAGTTCGTCTCATGTTGGTCAAATCTAAGGAGTTCGTCTGCTTTTGGTCCAATCTAAGGGATTTCGTCTCCAGTTGGTCCAATCTATGGAGTTCGTCTCCTTTTGGTCCATTCTAAGTAAGTTCCTCTCTTGTTGGTCCAATATAAGGGAGTTTGTATCCTGTTGGTCCAACCTAAGGAGTTCGTCTCCTTTTGGTCCAATCTAAGGGAGTTCGTCTCCTTTTGGTCTAATCTAAGTAATTCGTCTCCTTTTGGTCCATTCTAAGTAAGTTCATCTCTTGTTGGTGCAATCTGAGGGAGTTTTTCTCCTGCTGGTCCAATCTAAGGAGTTCGTCTGTTTTTGGTCCATTCTAAGTTAGTTCATCTCTTGTTGGTCCAATTTGAGGGAGTTTTTTTCCTGTTGGTCCAATATAAGGAGTTCGTCTCCTTTTGGTCCAATCTAAGTGAATTCGTCTCATGTTGGTCCAATCTAAGGTGTTTGTCTCCTTTTGGTCCAATCTAAGAAAGTTCGTCTCTTGCTGATCCAATCTAAGGGAGTTCGTCTCTTGTTGGTACAATCTAAGGAGTTCGCCTCCTTTTGCTCCAATCTAACGGAGTTCGTCTCCTTTTGGTCCATTCTAAGTAAGTTCATCTCTTGTTGGTCCAATCTGAGGGAGTTTTTCTCCTGTTGGTCCAATCTAAGGATTTTTCGTTCTCTTTTTGGTCCATTCTAAGTTAGTTCATCCTCTTGTTTGTCCAATCTAAGGAAGTTTTTCCCTGTTGTCCAATCTAAGGAGTTCGTCACCTTTTGGTCCAATCTAAGGGAATTCGTCTCATGTTGGTCCAATCTAAGTAGTTCGTCTCCTTTTGGTCCAATCTAAGAAAGTTCGTCTCTGTCGCGACCTCCCCGAAGGTGCTCCACCTAGGGGTTAGGCTAATGGATTGCTAAACCTAATTTAGCTCGAGCTCTCCCAAGCTCATACCAATTCATGACTTAGGTTTCAATTCTTAAACATGCCAAATTAATTCAATTGGAGTCGCCACTAATCTATTTATGGTGGGTCGATTAGAAACCATCGCATGAGCTCGGCTTTTGGAGCAGGAATGAATCGAACATCAGATCTTCCCATTGTATATAGAATGTGACTCAACTCACCTAATTGTCATGGACCGAACAAAATAAATAAGTAAATTGCAAGAGGATAAAGTAGAAAACTTACTTTCCAACCAAGCAAACACATAGACATGCACATGAAAGGTGCGGCTCGATTTCTACTCTAAAAGGCTTAGCAAAGTAAAGCTACAAGGGTGGAATGACTAGTCGTAGCCTCGCGTACTAAATCAAAGCCCTTGCAACTCCGGCTCAGCCAAAAGGTGATGCCCCAATGCGACGCAGCCTCGCGGGCAGAAGCAAACACCTTTGGCACCAAGAAGGAATGTTTTCGGGGTTAAGTTGGGCAACCTCTACTACGCGGCCTCGCGGTCGAAGTTGTATCCAACCTAACACCATCCTAAGTTATCCTAGTGCAGCCCAGGTCCGGCGACGGGTTGTGTGTGCCAATGTGTAGTGTTAAAGCAATGAAGCATGCACAAAAGTTAATATCACACAACAATTCCAAAGAAAACAATGAAATACTTAAAACAAAAATCAACCTGCAAAAACAATAAACACACGAGTTAGGGACATAAATAGAATTTCATATCAAGCAAAAAAAAAATTGAAAATAAGAAGAAAAGCCTAAGTCCGCTAAAGTTTTTTGAATAAGTCGCCAGCGGAGTCGCCAAGCTGTTGCGACCTCCCCGAAGGTGCACCACCTAGGGGTTAGGCTAATGGATTGCTAAACCTAATTTAGCTCGAGCTCTCCCAAACTCATACCAATTCACGACTTAGGTTCCAATTCTTAACATGCAAAGTCAATTTCAAAATGAGTCGCCACTAATCTATTTGTGGTAGGTCGATTAGAAACCCATGTAAAATACTGGGAGTAGTATTTTACTCCTACGAACCAGAGATTCTTGAATTCGGGGACTTGAGAACCTATTTCTTTTATTCAAAAAAAATGATTTGCAGGCAACTCGAATTGATTTTATTTCCTAACATGCATGGTGACCACGCGGGTACGCAAACAATTATTTAAATACTCAAAGAAAAATAAACAAGGCAAAAATAAAGCAAATCAACAAAAAAGATCTATTTTTGGTTTTTTTTATATGAATGCAATGCATGTAAAGCATGTAATGCATGTGATGAAAAAAATTGATTCCGTATGCAATCATCCTAATGCAAATCTAAATGCAATGAATTTCAATATTACTTAATGAAACTAATTACCTATAGCCAAATAATATCTAATTTAGACTAGAAACTAAATTGAATTAATCCCTAATTTAGATTAAAAAATTATCTTGACTATAGATAATATTCTAAAATGTGAAAACTAAACTAATATGCAAATGCATGAAAACCTAAATCTAATGACCTAACATGCTTTTTTTTTTTAAATGAAAATTCTAAATTAACCTAATTAAAAGACATGCAAAAAGGCATTTTTAAGACATTTTCTTGTTTATTAAATGAAATTCGAAATTAATTAAACTAATTAAATGTGAAAATCTAATCTAACATAATACCTAGAAATCTGAATGAATTATTTTACCATGGTATAAATAGACATGCAATGACATCTTAACTAAATGAATTAACTACGTGCAACTATCTAAATGATGCATGAACGGTTTTTTTTTTTATTGATGAAAATTATAATTAAACATGTTGCTAAAAAAATAAAATTTAATGAGACTAAATCTAACATGACATGCATCAAATGACACTATTCTAATGCAAATTCAACCTATTATCCTAACGTAGCTATATAAAAAAATCTAATTAACATGCAATGATTCCTAATTGTCATGAAATTCAATGTGCCTAAACTAAATGTCATGAAATGTCTAATAATGCAACCTAAAATTAAAGACATGCATGTGCTTATGAGTCCCTTTTTTTTACTTTGAAATAAACATGAAATTCTAATTTAACTATGCAAATTATGCTCTAAAGTGCAACCTAATCATAATACTATCTAAATGCCATAAATCTAAACGTAAAAGATGTAATCCTATCTAACATGCAAGAAAAATGAAATGCATTTTTTTGGTATTTTTTATAATAAAGGAAAACATGACAAATTAAACAAATAAACCTAATTCTAGAAACAAAACATAAATTAAACAATGAAAGAAACGCCAACAAAAATCAATAAATTGATCTTAAGCCTTAAAGATCAAAATATCAATTATGTTGACTTCCGCGTAATTAATTACCTCGTCTAAAGCCTTACAGACGAAATAAAAAATTATTTTGCGGTTGAGAATTGGAAATTTAATTCCAATTGATAAACCTATTAACTAAATCAAACAAATTAACTAAAAAAACTAACATAAAAAAAACAAATTGACATAATGAAAGACTCTTTTTTTTATTGTTGCAGAAATTTTCTATTTTTTTATTTTTCACTATTAAAATATTATAAAAAAAACGAATTAAAATAAAATAAAAGAATAAAAAAATAAAGAAAAGAAACGGGTCGGGCGCTGAGCCTGGTCGGGCTCAGGCCTGACCCGCGTGCCAACCAACCCGCGGAGCGAAGAGAGACTGGATTGGGCTCGCGTGGGCCCAGTCCAGTTTTCTTCCCTCCTTTTCTTTTCGCCTTTCTGTGCGAGCGTGGGCCCATTATCTTGCAGCCCACCTTCCTCTTTTCATTCTGCTTCCTTTTCAGAGCCTGGCCCACACGTCCAAGACAAGCCAACACGTCCAAGACAAGCCAAGCTCTCCTAAAGGCTACCCCTGTTCATCCTCTTCTTCACGCATCCTTCCTGCAAAACAATATTCTGCAAACCCCAACCTTGCGGTAGAGTGGACTAATTGGCACCAAAGGAGGATGAAGAGCCTGATCGACTTGCTAATAGCTTTCCAACGTCAACCCACATCTCACGTGAGGAAATAAATTACACGAAACACAATAGAAACAAAGGAAACTTGTTCATGCAATTTATCAAACACATGAGATGCAATGTAAATCTTGGTGGTAATATGAGAAATTTTAGTCTATGATGCAGCAATAATTAATGCAAAGACACGAACAAGCATCACAGAAACACACAACTAAGTCGATCAACAATCCCCTTGTTTAAAATCAACCCGATGAAAACATGCACAAGGAAGCCATTGGAAGAAAAGAATACATAAAACACAGCCCTATGTGGCTCGAGAATCACAGCGAGTTCGTGCGTTTGAACGAATTCAACACCAAACGATACTCAACCATGTTTCTTATTCCCGGCCACAATCCTCGGGAGGACCCAATCGCGGAACCAAACAACTATGGAACCCACCGGTGAAAGATGAAGAAACCGTGGACAAATTCTCTTTCTCTCATGCTCCTTCTCACGATCCAAAGCTCTCAGTCCCTCACGATCTCTCTCTATCTCTCTCGGGAAATCTCTCTACCGAAGCTTTGTGTACGTGTGTGTGTGTGTATGTATGAGTGCGTGTGCTCTCTTTTCTCCAGAAAGCTTCCCCTTTTAAAGGATGAATAATGATATCTTGGTCAAATCTCTATGAGATTTGATCAAAATTCCATTCCTATTTTGCTTATTTCCCTTCCCTTGTTCTTTTATTTCTTTCTTAAAATGCAAGATGCCTAATTCCTATTTCTAAAATGTAATCTATGTCTAAATCTAAAATTAGGTGTCAACAGTCTCTTATTGATCCAATCTAAGGGAGTTCGTCTCCTGTTGGTCCAATCTAAGGACTTCGTATGCTTTTGGTCCAATCTAAGGGAGTTCGTCTCCTGTTGGTTCAATCTAAGGAGATCGTCTCCTTTTGGTCCATACTAAGTAAGTTCCTCTCTTGTTGGTCCAATATAAGGAAGTTCGTATCCTGTTGGTCCAATCTAAGGAGTTCACCTCCTTTTGGTCCAATCTAAGGGAGTTCGTCTCCTTTTGGTCTAATCTAAGGAATTCGTCTCCTTTTGGTCCATTCTAAGTAAGTTCATCTCTTGTTGGTCCAATCTAAGGGAGTTTTTCTCCTGTTGGTCCAATCTAATGGAGTTCGTCTCTTTTTGGTCCATTCTAAGTTAGTTCATCTCTTGTTGGTCCAATCTAAGGGAGTTTTTTCCTGTTTCCTGTTGGTCCAATCGAATTGGTCTCATGTTGGTCCAATATAAGGAGTTCGTCTCCTTTTGGTCCAATCTAAGAAAGTTCATCTCTTATAGATCCAATCTAAGGGAGTTCCTCTCCTGTTGGTCCAATCTAAGGAGTTCGTCTGCTTTTGGTCCAATCTAAGGGAGTTCGTCTCCTGTTGGTCCAATCTAAGGAGTTCGTCTCCTTTTGGTCCATTCTAAGAAATTTCTTCTCTTATTGATCCAATCTAAGGGAGTTCGTCTCCTGTTGGTCCAATCCAAGGAGTTCGTCTGCTTTTGGTGCAATCTAAGGGAGTTCGTCTCCTGTTGGTCCAATCTAAGGAGTTCGTCTGCTTTTGGTCCAATCTATGGGAATTCGTCTCATGTTGGTCCAATCTAAGGAGTTCGTCTCCTTTTGGTCCAATCTAAGTAAGTTCGTCTCTTATTGATCCAATCTAAGGGAGTTCGTCTCCTTTTGGTCCATTCAAAGTAAGTTCATCTCTTGTTGGTCCAATTTAAAGGAGTTTTTCTCCTGTTGGTCCAATCTCAGGAGTTCGTCTCTTTTTCGTCCATTCTAAGTTAGTTCATCTCTTGTTGGTCCAATCTAAGGGAGTTTTTTCCTGTTGGTCCAATCTAAGGAGTTCGTCTCCTTTTGTTTCAATCAAAGGGAATTCGTCTCATGTTCGTCCAATCTAAGGAGTTCGTCTCCTTAGTCCAATCTAAGAAAGTTCGCCTCTTGTTGATCCAATCTAAGGGAGTTCGTCTCCTGTTGGTCCAATCTAAGGAGTTCATCTGCTTTTGGTCCAATCTAAGGGAGTTCGTCTCCTGTTGGTCCAATCTAAGGAGTTCGTCTCCTTTTCGTCCATTCTAAGTAAGTTCCTCTCTTGTTGGTCCAATACAAGGGAGTTCGTATCCTGTTGGTCCAATCTAAGGAGTTCGTCTCCTTCTGGTCCAATCTAAGAAAGTTCGTCTCTTGTTGATCCAATCTAAGGGAGTTCGTCTCCTGTTGGTCCAATCAAAAGAGTTCGTCTGCTTTTGGTCCAATCTAAGGGATTTCGTCTCCTGTTGGTCCAATGTAAGGAGTTCATCTGCTTTTGGTCCAATCTAAGGGAGTTCGTCTCCTGCTAGTCCAATCTAAGGAGTTCGTCTCCTTTTGGTCCATTCTAAGTAAGTTCATCTCTTGTTGGTCCAATCTAAGGGAGTTTATCTCCTGTTGGTCCAATCTAAGGAGTTTGTCTCCTTTTGGTCCAATCTAAGGGAATTCGTCTCATGTTGGTCCAATATAAGGAGTTCGTCTCCTTTTGGTCCAATCTAAGAAAGTTCGTGTCTTGTTGGTCCAATCTAAGGGAGTTCGTCTCCTGTTGGTCCAATCTAAGGAGTTCGTCTGCTTTGGGTCCAATCTAAGGGAGTTCGTCTCCTGTAGGTCCAATCTAAGGAGTTCGTCTCCTTTTGGTCCATTCTAAGTAAGTTCATCTCTTGTTGGTCCAATCTAAGGGAGTTTTTCTCTTGTTCGTCCAATCTAAGGAGTTCGTCTCTTTTTCGTCCATTCTAAGTTAGTTCATCTCTTGTCGGTCCAATCTGAGGGAGTTTTGTTCCTTTTGGTCCAATCTAAGTAAGTTCGTCTCTTGTTGATCCAATCTAAAGGTGTTCGTCTCATGTTGGTCAAATCTAACGAGTTCGTCTGCTTTTGGTCCAATCTAAGGGAGTTTGTCTCCTGTTGGTCCAATCTAAGGAGTTCGTCTCCTTTTTGTCCATTCTAAGTAAGTTCCTCTCTTGTTGGTCCAATATAAGGCAGTTCGTATCCTGTTGGTTCAATCTAAGGAGTTCGTCTCCTTTTGGTCCAATCTAAGGGTGTTCGTCTCCTTTTGGTCTAATCTAAGGAATTCGTCTCCTTTTGCTCCATTGTAAGTAAGTTCATCTCTTGTTGGTCCAATCTAAGGGACTTCTCCTGTTGGTCCAATCTAAGGAGTTCATCTCTTTTTGGTCCATTCTAAGTTAGTTCATCTCTTGTTGGTCCAATCTAAGGGAGTTTTTTCCTGTCGGTCCAATCTATTGAGTTCGTCTCCTTTTGGTCCAATCTAAGTAAGTTCGTCTCTTTTTGATCCAATCTAAGGGAGTTCGTCCCCTGTTGGTCCAATCTAAGGAGTTCGTCTGCTTTTGGTCCAATCTAAGGGAGTTCGTCTCCTGTCGGTCCAATCTAAGGAGTTCGTCTCCTTTTGGTCCATTCTAAGTAAGTTCCTCTCTTGTTGGTCCAATATAAGGGAGTTCGTTTCTTGTTGGTCCAATCTAAGGAGTTCGTCTCCTCTTGGTCCAATCTAAGGAGTTCGTGTTCTTTTGGTCCAATCGTATGAAGTTAGTCTGCTCTTGGTCCAATCTAAGGAGTTCGTCTCCTTTTGGTCCAATCTAAGGAGTTCGTCTCCTTTTGGTTCAATCTAAGTAAGTTCGTCTCTTTTTGATCCAATCTAAGGGTGTTCGTCTCCTGTTGGTCCAATCTAAGGAGTTCGTCTGCTTTTGGTCTAATATAAGGGAGTTCGTCTCCTGTTGGTCCAATCTAAGGAGTTCGTCACCTTGTGGTCCATTCTAAGTAACTTCCTCTTTTGTTGGTCCAATATAAGGGAGTTCGTATCCAGTTGGTCCAATCTAAGGAGTTCGTCTCCTTTTGGTCCAATCTAAGGGAGTTCGTCTCCTTTTGGTCTAATCTAAGGAATTCATCTCCTTTTGGTCCATTCTAAGTAAGTTCATCTCTTGTTGGTCGAATCTAAGGGAGTTTTTCTCCTGTTGGTCCAATCTAAGGAGTTCGTGTCTTTTTGGTCCATTCTAAGTTAGTTCATCTCTTGTTGGTCCAATCTAAGGGAGTTCGTCTCCTATTGGGCCAATCTATGGAGTTCATCTCTTTTTGGTCCAATCTATGGTAAGCTCGTCTCCTTTGGGTCCATTCTAAGGAGTTCGTCCTCATTTTGGTCCATTCGCATTAAGGTTGCATCTCTTGTTGGTGGCAATCTAAGGGAGTTTCGCTCCTTTTTGGTCCAACTATGTAAGTTCGTTTCTTGTTGACCACTCTCTAAAATGTGTTTGTCCCGTTGGTCCCAAGCTAAGGAGTTCCTTCTCTTTTTGCCAATCTAATGGACTTGGCCTCCTGTGTTGACAAATCTAGTATTCATCTTCTTTTGGTCCAATCTAAGGGAGTTCGTCGGCCATTCGTCCAGTGTAAGGAGTTCGTGTCCTTTTGGTCCAATCTAAAACATTTCGCCTCCTGTCCATCCAATCTAAGGGGTTCGTCTCCTTTTTGTCCAATTTAAGTAAGTTTATCTTTGTTGGTCCAATCTAAGGGAGTTCGTCTCCCTTTAGTCCATTATAAGGAGTTCGTCTTCTTTTGGTCCAATCTAAGGGAGTTCGTCTCCTGTTTGTCCAATCTAAGGGAGTTCGTCTCCTTTTGGTCCAATCTAAGGGAGTTCGTCTCCTGTTGGTCCAATCTAAGGGAGTTCGTCTCCCTATGGTCCAATCTAAGGACTTCGTCTCCTTTTAGTCCAATCTAAGGGCGTTCGTCTCCTTTCGTCCATTCTACGGAGTTCGTCTCCGGTTGGTCCAATATAAGGAGTTCGTCTCCTTTTGGTCTAATCTAAGGGAGTTCGTCTCCTTTTGCTCCCTTTTATGGAGTTCGTCTTCTTTAGGTCCATTCAAAGTAAGTTCATGTCATGTTGGTCCAATCTAAGGGAGTTCTTCTCCTGTTGGTCCAATCTAAGGAGATGGTCTCCTTTTGGTCCAATCTAAGGGAGTTCGTCTCCTGTTGGTCCAATTGAAAGAGTTCGTCTCCTTTTGTTCCAATCTATGGGAGTTCATCTTCGTGTGGTCCAATCTAAGGTAGTTCGTCTCATGTTTGTGCAATCTATTGAGTTCGTCTCGATTTGGTCCAATCTGAGTGAGTTCCTCTCTTGTTGGTCCAATCTAAGGAGTTCGTCTCCTTTTGGTCCAATCTAAGTAAGTTCGTCTCTTCTTGATCCAATCTAAAGGTGTTCGTCTTCTGTTGGTCTAATCTAAGGAGTTCGTCTGCTTTTGGTCCATCTAATGAGTTCTCTCCTGTTGGTCCAATCTAAAGAGTTCCGTCACTTTGGTCCATCTAGGGCTTGGCCTCCTGTTTGACAAATCTATGGAGTTCTTCTCCTTTTGGTCCAATCTAAGTAAGCTCGTCTCCTTTTGGTCCATTCTAAGGAGTTCGTCTCATTTTGGTCCATTCTATGTAAGCTCATCTCTTGTTGGTGCAATCTAAGGGAGTTCGTCTCCTTTTGGTCCAACCTATATAAGTTCGTGTCTTGTTGATCCAATCTAGAGGAGTTCGTCACCTGTTGGTCAAATCTAAGGAGTTCGTCTCCTTTTGGTCCAATCTAAGGGACTTGGCCTCCTGTTTGACAAATATAAGGAATTCATCTTCTTTTGGTCCAATCTAAGGGAGTTCGTCGGCCGTTCGTCCAGTGTAAGGAGTTCGTGTCCATTTGGTCCAATCTAAAACATTTCGCCTCTTGTCCATCCAATCTAGGGGGTTCGTCTCCTTTTTGTCCAATTTAAGTAAGTTTATCTCTTGTTGGTCCAATCTAAGGGAGTTCGTCTCCCTTTAGTCCAATATAAGGAGTTCGTCTCCTTTTGGTCCAATCTAAGGGAGTTCCTCTCCTTTTGGTCCAATCTAAGGGAGTTCGTCTCCTGTTGGTCCAATCTAAGAGTTCGTCTCCCTTTGGTCCAATCTAAGGAGTTCGTCTCCTTTTAGTCCAATCTAAGGGAGTTCGTCTCCTTTGGTCCATTCTACGGAGTTCGTCTCCAGTTGGTCCAATATAAGGAGTTCGTCTCCTTTTGGTCTAATCTATGGGAGTTCGTCTCCTTTTGCTCCTTTCTATGGAGTTCGTCTTCTTTTGGTCCATTCAAAGTATGTTCATGTCTTGTTGGTCCAATCTAAGGGAGTTCGTCTCCTGTTGGTCCAATAGAAAGAGTTCGTCTCCTTTTGTTCCAATCTATGGGAGTTCATCTCCGTGTGGTCCAATCTAAGGTAGTTCGTCTTATGTTGGTGCAATCTATTGAGTTCGTCTCCTTTTGGTCCAATCTAAGGGAGTTCCTCTCTTGTTGGTCCAATCTAAGGAGTTCGTCTCCTTTTGGTCCAATCTAAGTAAGTTCGTCTCTTCTTGATCCAATCTAATGGAGTTTGTCTCTTGTTGGTCCAATCTAACGAGTTCGTTTGCTTTTGGTCCAATCTAAGGGAGTTCGTCTCCTGTTGGTCCAATCTAAAGAGTTCGTCACCTTTTGGTCCAATCTCAGGGACTTGGCCTCCTGTTTGACAAATCTAAGGAATTCATCTTCTTTTGGTCCAATCTAAGGGAGTTCATCTCTTATTGGGCCAATCTATGGAGTTCTTCTCCTTTTGGTCCAATCTAAGTAAGCTCGTCTCCTTTTGGTCCATTCTAAGGAGTTCGCCTCATTTTGGTCGATTCTAAGTAAGCTCATCTATTGTTGGTGCAATCTAAAGGAGTTCGTCTCCTTTTGGTCCAACCTATGTAAGTTCGTGTCTTGTTGATCCAATCTAGAGGAGTTCGTCACCTGTTGATCCAATGTAAGGACTTCGTCTCCTTTTGGTCCTCTAAGGGACTTGGCCTCCTGTTTTGACAAATCTAAGGAATTCCATCTTCGTTTGGTCCATCTAAGTGAGTCTCGGCCGTTCTCCAGTTTAAGGATTTTCGTGTCCTTTTGGTCCAATCGAAAACATTTCCGCCTCCCTGTCCATCCAATCTAAGGGGTTCGTCCTCCTTTTGTCCAATTTAAGTAAGTTTTATCTTTGTGTGGTCCAATCTAAGGGAGTTCGTCCTCCCTTTAGTCCTTTAAGGAGTTCGTCTTCTTTTGTCCAATCTAAGGAGTTCGTCTTCCTTTTTGTCCTCTAAGAGTTTCGTCTCCTTTTGGTCCATTCTAAGTAAGTTCATGTCTTGTTGGTCCAATCTCAGTGAGTTCGTCTCCTGTTGGTCCAATCTAAGGAGTTCGTCTCCTTTTGGTCCATTCTAAGTAAGTTCATGTCCTGTTGGTCCAATCTAAGGAGTTCGTCTCCTTTTGGTCCAATCTAAGGAGTTCGTCTCCTTTTGGTCTAATCTAAGGGAGTTCGTCTCCTTTTGCTCCCTTCTATGGAGTTCGTCTTCTTTTGGTCCATTCAAAGTAAGTTGATGTCTTGTTGGTTCAATCTAAGGGAGTTCTTCTCCTGTTGGTCCAATCTAAGGAGATCGTCTCTTTTTGGTCCAATCTAAGGGAGTTCGTCTCCTGTTGGTCCAATTGAAAGAGTTCGTCTCCTTTTGTTCCAATCTATGGGAGTTCATCTTCGTGTGGTCCAATCTAAGGTAGTTCGTCTCATGTTTGTGCAATCTATTGAGTTCGTCTCGATTTGGTCCAATCTGAGTGAGTTCCTCTCTTGTTGGTCCAATCTAAGGAGTTCGTCTCCTTTTGGTCCAATCTAAGTAAGTTCGTCTCTTCTTGATCCAATCTAATGGAGTTTGTCTCTTGTTGGTCCAATCTAACGAGTTCGTTTGCTTTTGGTCCAATCTAAGGGAGTTCATCTCCTGTTGGTCCAATCTAAAGAGTTCGTCACCTTTTGCTCCAATCTAAGGGACTTGGCCTCCTGTTTGACAAATCTAAGGAATTCATCTTCTTTTGGTCCAATCTAAGGGAGTTCATCTCCTATTGGGCCAATCTATGGAGTTCTTCTCCTTTTGGTCCAATCTAAGTAAGCTCGTCTCCTTTTGGTCCATTCTAAGGAGTTCGTCTCATTTTGGTCCATTCTATGTAAGCTCATCTCTTGTTGGTGCAATCTAAGGGAGTTCGTCTCCTTTTGGTCCAACCTATATAAGTTCGTGTCTTGTTGATCCAATCTAGAGGAGTTCGTCACCTGTTGGTCCAATCTAAGGAGTTCGTCTCCTTTTGGTCCAATCTAAGGGACTTGGCCTCCTGTTTGACAAATATAAGGAATTCATCTTCTTTTGGTCCAATCTAAGGGAGTTCGTCGGCCGTTCGTCCAGTGTAAGGAGTTCGTGTCCATTTGGTCCAATCTAAAACATTTCGCCTCTTGTCCATCCAATCTAGGGGGTTCGTCTCCTTTTTGTCCAATTTAAGTAAGTTTATCTCTTGTTGGTCCAATCTAAGGGAGTTCGTCTCCCTTTAGTCCAATATAAGGAGTTCGTCTCCTTTTGGTCCAATCTAAGGGAGTTCCTCTCCTTTTGGTCCAATCTAAGGGAGTTCGTCTCCTGTTGGTCCAATCTAAGGGAGTTCTTTGCCTCTTGGTCCAATCTAAAGAGTTCGTCTTCTCTTGGTCCAATCTAAGGGAGTTCGTCCCCTCTTGGTCCAATCTAAGGAGTTC
>JAGKPW010000876.1:0-10205 GCA_019926035.1 Melaleuca alternifolia
AATCTAACCAAGTTCGTGGCCTCTTGGTCCAAACTAACAAGTTCGTCTCCTCTTGATCCAATCTAAGGAGTTCGTCTCCTCTTTATCCACTCTAAGGAGTTCGTCTCCTCTTCATCCAATCGAAGGAGTTTGTCTCGTTTTGGTCCAATCTTAGGAAGTTCGTCTCCTCTTGGTCCAATCCAAGGAGTTCGCCTCCTCTTTATCCAATCTAAGGAGTTCGTCACCTTTTGGTCCAATCCTAGGGAAATTCGTCTCCTCTTGGTCCAATCTAAGCAGTTCGTCTCCTCTTTATCCAATCTAAGGAGTTCGTCTCCTTTTGGACCAGTCGTAGGGAAGTTCGTCTAGTCTTTATCCAATCTAAGGAGTTTTTCTCCTCTTGATCCAATCTAAGGAGTTCGTCTCCTATTTATCCAATCTAAGGAGTTTGTTACCTTTTGGTCCAATCTAAGGAGCTCGTCTCCTTTTGGTCCAATCTAACCGAATTAGTGTCCTCTTGGTCCAATTTAGGGAAGTTTGTCTCCTCTTGGTCCAATCTATGGAAGTTCGACTCCTCTTGGTCCAATCTAAGGAGTTCGTCCCTTTTGGTCCAATCCTAGGGAAGTTCGTCTCCTTTTGGTCCAATATAAGTAGTTCGTCTCCTCTTTGTCCAATCTAAGGAGTTTGTCACCTTTTGGTCCAAACTTAGGAAGTTTGTGTCCTCTTGGTCCAATCTAAGGAGCTCATCTCCTCCTGGTCCTATCTAACCGAGTTCGTCTCCTCTTTGTCCAATTTGAGGGACTTCGTCTCCTATTTATGCAATCTAAGGAGTTTGTCTCCTCTTGGTCCAATCTAACCGAGTTCGTCTCCTCTTGGTCCAATCTAGGAGATTTCGTCTCCTTTTGGTCCAATCTAAGGAAGTTCGTCTCCACTTGCTCGAATCTTAGGAAGTTCGTCTCCGCTTGGTCCAATCTAAGGAAGCTCGTCTCCTCTTGGTCCAATCTAAGGAGTTCGTCCCTTTTGGTCCAATCCTAGGGAAGTTCGTCTCCTCTTGGTCCAATCTAAGGAGTTCGTCTCCTCTTTATCCAATCTAAGGAGTTCGTCCCTTTTGGTCCAATCCTAGGGAAGTTCGTCTCCTCTTGGTCCAATCTAAGGAGTTCGTCTCCTCTTTATCCAATCTAAGAAGTTTGTCACCTTTTGGTCCAAACTTGGGAAGTTCGTGTCCTCTTGGTCCAATCTAAGGAGCTAGTCTCCTCCTGGTCCAACATAACTGAGTTCGTCTCCTCTGGGACCAATCTGAGGAGTTCGTCTCCTCTTTATCCAATTTAGGGAGTTTGTCACCTTTTGGTCCAAACTGAGGAAGTTCGTCTCCTCTTGGTCCAATGTAAGGAATTCGTCTCCTCTTGGTCCAATCTAACCGAGTTCTTCTCCTCTTTGTCCAATATCCTCACTTCGTCTGCTCTTGGTCCAATCTAAAGAGTTAATCTCCTTTTGGTCCAATCCAAGGAAGTTTGTCTTCTCTTGGTCCAATATAAGTAGTTCGGCTCCTTTTGGTCCAATCTAACCGAGTTCGTGTCCTCTTGGTCCAATCTAAGTAGTTCGTCTCGTTTTGGTCCAATCTAACCGAGTTCGTCTCCTCTTGGTCCAATCTAGGGAAGTCCGTCTCCTTTTTGTCCAATCTAAGGAAGTGTGTCTCCTCTTGGTCCAATCTAAGGAGTTCGTTTCCTCTTTATCCAATGTAGGGAATTCGTCACCTTTTGGTCCAATCTAGGGAAGTTTGTCTCGTCTTGGTCCAATCTAAGGAGTTCGTCTCCTCTTTATCCAATCTAAGGAGTTTGCCTTCTCTTGGTGCAATCTTAGGAAGTTGGCCCCTTTTGGTCCAATCTAACCGAGTTCGTCTCCTCTTGGTCCAATTTGAGGGACTTTGTCTCCTCTTAGTCCAATCTAAGTAGTTCATCTCCTTTTGGTCCAATCCTAGGAAGTTCGTCTCCTCTTGGTCCAATATAAGTAGTTCGTCTCTTTTTTGTCCAATCTAACCTAGTTCGTGTCTTCTTGGTCCAATCTAAGTAATTCATCTCGTTTTGGTCCTATCTAACTGAGTTCGTCTCCTCTTGGTCCAATCTGGGAGAGTTTGTCTCCTTTTGGTCCAATCTAAGGAAGTTCGTCTCCCCTTGGTCCAATCTAGGAGAGTTCGTCTCCTTTTGGTCCAATCTAAGGAGTTCGTCTCCTCTTTATCCAATATAAGGAATTTGTCACCTTTTGGTCCAATATAGGGAAGTTCGTCTCGTCTTGGTCCAATCTATGGAGTTTGTCCTATTTTTGTCAAATCTTAGGAAATTCGCCTTCTCTTGGTCCAATCTAAGGAGTTCGTCTCCTTTTGGTCCAATCTAACCGAGTTTGTCTCCTCTTGGTCCAATCTGAGGGACTTCGTCTCCTCTTCCTCCAATCTAAGGAGTTCATTTCCTTTTGGTCCAATCCTAGGAAGCTCGTCTCCTCTTGGTCCAATCTGAGGGACTTCGTCTCCTCTTTCTCCAATCTAAGGAGTTCATTTCCTTTTGGTCCAATCCTAGGAAGCTCGTCTCCTCTTGGTCCAATATAAGTAGTTCGTCTCCTTTTGGTCCAATCTAACCTAGTTCGTGTCCTCTTGGTCCAATCTAAGTAGTTCGTTCGTTTTGGTCCTATCTAACCGAGTTCGTCTCCTCTTGGTCCAATCTGGAAGAATTCGTCTCCTTTTGGTCCAATCTAAGGAAGTTCATCTCCACTTGCTCGAATCTTAGGAAGGTCGTCTCCTCATGGTCAAATCTAGGGAAGTTAGTCTCCTCTTGGTCCAATCTAAGGAGTTCCTCTCCTTTTGGTCCAAACATAGGAAGTTCGTGTCCTTTTGGTCCAAACATAGGAAGTTCGTCTCCTCTTAATCCAAACTACGGAGTTCGTCTCCTTTTGGTCCAATCTTAGGAATTTAGTCTCCTCTTGGTCCAATCTAAGGAGCTCGTTTCCTTTTGGTCCAATCTAACCGAGTTCGTGTCCTCTTGGTCTAATCTAGGGAAGTTCGTCTCCACTTGGTCCAATATAAGGAGTTCGTCTCCTCCTTATCCATTCCAAGGACTTTGTCTCCTTTTGGTCCAATCTTAGGAAGTTCGTCTCCTCTTGGTCCAATCTAAGGAGTTCGTCTCCTCTTTATCCAATCCAAGGAGTTTGTCTCCTTTTGGTCCAATCTTAGGAAGTTCGTCTCCTCTTGGTCCAATCTAAGGAGTTCATTTCCTTTTGGTCCAATCCTTGGAAGTTCATCTTCTCTTGGTCCAATATAAGTAGTTCGTCTCCTTTTGGTCCAATCTAACCGAGTTCCTGTCCTCTTGGTCCAATCTAAGAAGTTCGTCTCGTTTTGGTCCTATCCAACCGTGTTCGTCTCCTCTTGGTCCAATCTAGGAGAGTTCGTCTCCTTTTGGTCCAATCTAAGGAAGTTCGACTCCACTTGCTCGAATCTTAGGAAGTTCGTCTCCTCTTGGTCCAATCTAGGGAAGTTCGTCACCTCTTGGTCCAATCTAAGGAGTTCGTCTCCTTTTGGTCCAAACATAGCGAGTTTCGTCTCCTTTGTCCCAAACATAGGCAGTTTCTCGTCGCCTCCTTAATCCTATCTAGAGTTTCTTCTCCTTTTGGTCCAATCTTAGGAATTTAGTCCTCCTCTTGGTCATCTAAGGATCTCCGTCTCCATTGTCGTGCCAATCTAACCGAGTTCGTGTCCTCTTTGTCCAATCTGGGAAGTTTTCTCCACTTGGTCCATAGAGGAGTTCGTCTCCTCTTTATCCAATCCAAGGAGTTTGTCTCCTTTTGGTCCAATCTTAGGAAGTTCGTCTCCTCTTGGTCCAATCTAAGGAGTTCATCTCCTTTTGGCTCAATCTTAGCAATTTAGTCTCCTCTTGCTCCAAGCTAAGGAGTTCGCCACCTTTTGGTCCAATCTAACCGAGTTCGTCTCCTTTTGGTCCAATCTAAGGAAGTTCATCTCCCCTTGGTCCAATCTAAGGAGTTCGTTTCCTCTTTATACAATGTAAGGAATTCGTCACCCTTTGGTCCAATATAGGGAAGTTCGTCACGTCTTGGTCCAATCTAAGGAGTTCGTCTCCTCTTTATCCAATCTAAGGAGTTTGTCCTATTTTTGTCCAATCTTAGGAAATTCGCCTTCTTTTGGTCCAATCTAAGGAGTTCGTCTCCTTTTGGTCCAATGTAACCGAGTTCGTCTCCTCTTGGTCCAATCTGAGGGACTTCGTCTCCTCTTGCTCCAATCTAAGGAGTTCATTTCCTTTTGGTCCAATCCTAGGAAGCTCGTCTCCTCTTGGTCCAATATAAGTAGTTCGTCTCCTTTTGGTCCAATCTAACCTAGTTCGTGTCCTCTTGGTCCAATATAAGTAGTTCGTTCGTTTTGGTCTTATCTAACCGAGTTCGCGTCCTCTTTGTCCTATCTAGGAGAGTTCGTCTCCTTTTGGTCCAATCTAAGGAAGCTCGACTCCACTTGCTCGAATCTTAGGAAGTTCGTCTCCTCTTGGTCCAATCTAGGGAAGTGCGACTCCTCTTGGTCCAATCTAAGGAGTTCGTCTCCTTTTGGTCCAAACATAGGAAGTTCGTCTCATTTTGGTCCAAACATAGGAAGTTCGTCTCCTCTTAATCCAATCTAAGAAGTTCGTCTCCTTTTGGTCCAATCTTAGGAATTTAGTCTCCTCTTGGTCCAATCTAAGGATCTCGTCTCCATTTGGTCCAATCTAACCGAGTTCGTGTCCTCTTGGTCCAATCTAGGGAAGTTCGTCTCCACTTGGTCCAATTTAAGGAGTTCGTCTCCTCTTTATCCAATCCAAGGAGTTTGTCTGCTTTTGGTCCAATCTTAGGAACTTCGTCTCCTCTTGGTCCAATCTAAGGAGGTCATCTCCTTTTGGTTCAATCTTAGCAATTTAGTCTCCTCTTGGTCCAAGCAAAGGAGCTCGTCTCCTTTTGGTCCAATCTAACCGAGTTCGTCTCCTTTTGGTCCAATCTAAGGAAGTTCGTCTCCCCTTGGTCCAATCTAAGGAGTTCGTTTTCTCTTTATCCAATGTAAGGAATTCGTCACCTTTTGGTCCAATATAGGGAAGTTCGTCTCGTCTGGGTCCAATCTAAGGAGTTCGTCTCCTCTTTATCCAATCTAAGGAGTTTGTCCTATTTTTGTCCAATCTTAGGAAATTCGCCTTCTCTTGGTCCAATCTAAGGAGTTCGTCTCCTTTTGGTCCAATCTAACCGAGTTCGTCCTCTCTTGGTCGAATCTGAGGGACTTCGTCTCCTCTTGGTCCAATTTAAGGAGTTCGTCTCCTCTTTATCCAATCCAAGGAGTTTGTCTCCTTTTGGTCCAATCTTAGGAAGTTCGTTTCCTCTTGGGCCAATCTAAGGATTTCATCTCCTTTTGGTTCAATCTTAGCAATTTAGTCTCCTCTTGCTCCAAGCTAAGGAGCTCGTCTCCTTTTGGTCCAATCTAACCGAGTTCGTCTCCTTTTGGTCCAATCTAAGGAAGTTCGTCTCCCCTTGGTCCAATCTAAGGAGTTCGTTTCCTCTTTATCCAATGTAAGGAATTCGTCACCTTTTGGTCCAATATAGGGAAGTTCGTCTCGTCTAGGTCCAATCTAAGGAGTTCGTCTCCTCTTTATCCAATCTAAGGAGTTTGTCATATTTTTGTCCAATCTTAGGAAATTCGCCTTCTGTTGGTCCAATCTAACCTAGTTCGTCTCCTCTTGGTCCAATCTAAGGAGTTCGTCTCCTCTTGGTCCAATCTAAGGAGTTCATCTCCTTTTGGTCCAATCCTAGGAAGTTCGTCTTCTCTTGGTCCAATATAACTAGTTCGTCTCCTTTTGGTCCAATCTAACCTAGTTCGTGTCCTCTTGGTCCAATATAAGTAGTTCGTTCGTTTTGGTCTTATCTAACCGAGTTCGCGTCCTCTTTGTCCAATCTAGGAGAGTTCGTCTCCTTTTTGTCCAATCTAAGGAAGTTCGACTCCACTTGCTCGAATCTTAGGAAGTTCGTCTCCTCTTGGTCCAATCTAGGGAAGTTCGTCACCTCTTGGTCCAATCTAAGGAGTTCGTCTCCTTTTGGTCCAAACATAGGAAGTTCGTCTCCTCTTAATCCAATCTAAGGAGTTCTTCTCCTTTTGGTCCAATCTTAGGAGTTTAGTCTCCTCTTGGTCCAATCTAAGGAGCTCGTTTCCATTTCGTCCAATCTAACCTAGTTCGTGTCCTCTTGGTCCAATCTAGGGAAGTTCGTCTCCACTTGGTCCAATTTAAGGAGTTCGTCTCCTCTTTATCCAATCCAAGGAGTTTGTCTGCTTTTGGTCCAATCTTAGGAAGTTCGTCTCCTCTTGGTCCAATCTAAGGAGTTCATCTCCTTTTGGTTCAATCTTAGCAATTTAGTCTCCTATTGGTCCAAGCAAAGGAGCTCGTCTCCTTTTGGTCCAATCTAACCGAGTTCGTCACCTTTTGGTCCAATCTAAGGAAGTTCGTCTCCCCTTGGTCCAATCTAAGGAGTTCGTTTCCTCTTTCTCCAATGTAAGGAATTCGTCACCTTTTGGTCCAATATAGGGAAGTTCGTCCTCGTCTTGGTCCAATCGAAGGATTTCGGTCTCCTCTTTTTATACAATGTATAAAAAAGAGTTTGTCCTAGTGTGTCCAATCTAGAAATTCGCGTTCTCTTGGTCGCAATCTAAGGATTCGTCTCCTTTTTGTCACTAACCGAGTTCGTCTCCTCTTGTTCGAATCTGAGGGACTTCTTCTCCCTCTGGTCCAATCTAAGGCGTTCATCTCCTTTTGGTCCAATCCTAGGAAGTTTCGTCTCCTCTTTGATAATCTTAGGATCTCGTCTCCTTTTGTCCAATCTACCGAGTTTGGTGTCCATCTGGGTACAAATCTAGTGATGTTCTCCTCCACTTGGTCCAATCTAAGGAGTTCAGCTCCTCTTTATCCAATCTAAGGAGTTTGTCTCCCTTTGGACAAATCATAGGAAGTTCGTCTCCTCTTGGTCCAATCTAACCGAGTTCGTCTCCTCTTTGTCTAATCTAAGGGACTTCGTCTCCTCTTGGTCTAATCTAAGCATTTCGTCTCCTTTTGGTCTAATCTAAGGAGTTCGCCTCCTTTTGGTCCAAACATAGGAAGTTCGTCTGTTTTTGGTCCAAACATAGGAAGTTCGTCTCCTCCTTATGCAATCTATGGAGTTCGTCTCCTTTTGGTCCAAACATAGGAAGTTCGTCTGCTCGTTATCCAATCTGAGGATTTCGTCTCCTTTTGGGCTAATCTTAGCAAGTTTGTCTCCTCTTGGTCCATTCTAAGGAGCTCGTCTCCTTTTGGTCCAATCTAATCGAGTTCGTGTCCTCTTGGTCCAATCTAATCGAGTTCGTGTCCTTTTGGTCCAATCTAGGGAAGTTCGTCTCCTCTTGGTCCAATCTAACGAGTTCGTCTCCTTTTGGTCCAAACATAGGAAGTTCGTCTCCTTTTGGTCCAAACATAAGAAGTTCGTCTCCTCTTAATCCAATCTAAGGAGTTCGTCTCCTTTTGGTCCAATCTTAGGAATTTAGTCTCCTCTTGGTCCAGTCTAAGGAGCTCGTCTCCTTTTGGTGAAATCTAACCGAGTTCGTGTACTCTTGGTCCAATCTAGGGAACTTCGTCTCCTCTTGGTCCAATATAAGGAGTTCGTCTCCTCTTTATCAAATCTAAGGAGTTTGTCTCCTTTTGGTCCAATCTTAGGTAGTTCGTCTTCTCTTGGTCCATTCTAAGGAGTTTGTCTCGTTTTGATCCAATCTTAGGAATTTAGTAAACTCTTGGTCCAACCTAAGGAGCTCGTCTCCTTTTGGTCCAATTTAACCGAGTTCGTGTCCTCTTGGTCCAATCTTGGGAAGTTCGTCTCCTTTTGGTCCAATCTAAGGAAGTTCGTCTCCTCTAGGTCCAATCTAAGGAGCTTGTCTCCTTTTGGTCCAATCCAATTTAGGGAAGTTCGTCTCATCTTGGTCCAATCTAAGGAGTTTGTCTCCTTTTGGTCCAAACATAGGAAGTTCGTCTCATTTTGGTCCAAACGTAGGAGAGTTCGTCTCCTTTTGGTCCAATCTAAGGAAGTTCGTCTCCTCTTGCTCGAATCTTAGCAAGTTCGTCTCCTCTTGGTCCAATCTAGGGAAGTTCGTCTCCTCTTGGTTGAATCTAAGGAGTTTGTCTCCTTTTGGTCCAAACATAGGAAGTTCGTCTCATTTTGGTCCAAACGTAGGAGAGTTCGTCTCCTTTTGGTCCAATCTATGGAAGTTCGTCTCCTCTTGCTCGAATCTTAGGAAGTTCGTCTCCTCTTGGTCCAATCTAGGGAAGTTCGTCACCTCTTGGTCCAATCTAAGGAGTTCGTCTCCTTTTGGTCCAAACATTGGAAGTTCGTCTCCTCTTAATCCAATCTAAGGAGTCCGTCTCCTTTTGGTCCAATCTTAGGAATTTAGTCTCCTCTTGGTCTAGTCTAAGGAGCTCGTCTCCATTTCGTCAAATCTACCAGAGTTCGTGTCCTCTTGGTCCAATCTAGGGAAGTTCGTCTTCTCTTGGTCCAAATCTAAGGAGTTCGTCTCCTCTTGCTCCAATCTAACCGAGTTCGTCTCCTCTTGGACCAATCTGAGGAGTTCGTCTCCTCTTTATCCAATCTAGGGAGTTTGTCACCTTTTGGTCCAAACTTAGGAAGTTCGTGTCCTCTTGGTCCAGTCTAAGGAATTTGTCTCCTCTTGGTCCAATCTAACCGAGTTCGTCTCCACTTGGTCCAATCAGAGGGACTTCGTCTCCTCTTGGTCCATTCTAAGGAGTTAATCTCCTTTTGGTCCAATCCTAGGAAGTTTGTCTCCTCTTGGTCCAATATAAGTAGTTCGGCTCCTTTTGGTCCAATCTAACCGAGTCCGTGTCCTCTTGGTCCAATCTAAGTAGGTCGTCTCGTTTTGGTCTAATCTATCCGAGTTCGTCCCCTCTTGGTCCAATGTAAGGAATTCATTACCTTTTGGTCCAATCTAGGGAAGTCCGTCTCCTCTTGGTCCAAACTAAGGAGTTTGTCTCCTCTTTATCCAATCTAAGGAGTTTGTCCTATTTTGGTCCATTCTTAGGAAGTTCGCCTTCTCTTGGTCCAATCTAAGGAGTTCGTCTCCTTTTGGTCCAATCTAACCGAGTTTGTCTCCTCTTGGTCCAATATGAGGGACTTCATCTCCTCTTGGTCCAATCTAAGGAGTTCATCTCCTTTTGTTCCAATCCTAGGAAGTTCGTCTCCTCTTGGTCCAATATAAGTAGTTTGTCTCCTTTAGGTCCAATCTAACTTAATTCGTGTCCTCTTGGTCCAATCTAAGTAGTTTGTCTCGTTTTGGTCCTATCTAACCGAGTTCGTCTCCTCATGGTCCAATCTAGGAGAGTTCGTCTCCTTTTGGTCCAATCTAAGGAAGTTCGTCTCCTCTTGCTCGAATCTTAGGAAGTTCGACTCATCTTGGTCCAATCTAGGGAAGTTCATCTCCTCTTGGTCCAATCTAAGGAGTTCGCCTCCTTTTGGTCCAAACAAAGGAAGTTTGTCTCCTTTTGATCCAAACATAGGAAGTTCGTCTCCTCTTAATCCAATCTAAGGAGTCCGTCTCCTTCTGGTCCAATCTTAGGAATTTAGTCTCCTCTTGGTCCAGTCTAAGGAGCTCGTCTCCATTTGGTCAAATCTAACAGAGTTCGGGTCCTCTTGGTCCTATCTAGGGAAGTTCGTCTCCTCTTGGTCCAATATAAGGAGTTCGTCTCCTCTTTATCCAATCTAAGGAGTTTGTCTCCTTTTGGTCTAATCTTAGGAAGTTCGTCTCGTCTTGGTCCAGTCTAAGGAGTTCGTCTCGTTTTGGTCCAATTTTAGGAATTCAGTCTCCTCTTGATCCAACCTAAGGAGCTCGTCTCCTTTTGGTCCAATTTAACCGAGTTCGTGTCCTCTTGGTCCAATCTAGGGAAGTTCGTCTCCTCTTGGTCCAATCTAAGGAAGTTCGTCTCCTCTTGGTCCAATCTAAGTAGTTCGGCTCCTTTTGGTCCAATCAAACTGAGTTCGTGTCCTCTTGGTCCAATCTATGTAGTTCGTCAAGTTTTGCTCCAATCTAACCGAGTTCGTCTCCTCTTGGTCCAATCTAAGGGTCTTCGTCTCCTCTTGGTCCAATCTAAGGAGTTCGTATCCTTTTGGTCCAATCCTAGGAAGTTCGTCTCCTCTTG
>JAGKPW010000879.1:7500-15000 GCA_019926035.1 Melaleuca alternifolia
GGAGACATTACTTGTCATGGTAGCCCGAATTGATGGTGTCTCGGTCGTCCTTGGATCATGGATCGTGTCCCACTCATCCATCATCACGACCGGGTCGATCCGCTCCGTTCAAGGATCTGTAGTGATCCGATCGGCCATGCAGCTGGGTCGTGGTCGATCATGGATCTGGTCGTGTCCTGGATCTCCCTGTGCATGGATCGGGCTGGTTTTTATCGTGGCCGTGGCCCGGGCCGTGGTCGATCATGGGATCGTGGCCGTCGATCGATCGTTCACGGATCCGTGGCCTGCATCATGGATCGTGCGCTTGGTCATCACGGGCGTCGGCTCGTCATCGATCACACGATCGCTCGCTCGTGTTCATGGATCGTGGCCGTGGTCGATTACGATCGTGCCTGAATCGATCGTATCTTGGCCGGGTCGACGGATCGTCATCGCTCGTTCACGTGATCGTGGCCTGCATCGATCGTGCGTGGTCGATCGTGGATGGGCCTTGGTCGTGCATCCACGGATCGGCCTGCATCGACTCGTCTGGCCTTGGCGATCCGGATCACACGGATTCGATCGTCTCGTGCATGGATCGTGGCCGTGGGTCGGCTCACGGATCGTGGGCCCTGAATCGATCGCGTGCACGATCGTGGCTTGTCGATCGGATCTCGTCGGCTCGTTCATGGATCGGATAGTGCTGGTCGATCGTGGATCGGATCGTGCGTGATCGGATCAGGGGCCTTGGTCGGATCAGTGCTTCGGTTATCAGGATCGTGATCGTGGCCTGCCATCGATCGATCGTGCGGGTCGATCATTATCGTGTCCTGAATCGATCTGATCGTGCACGATCGTGGCCTGTGGTGTGCATGGATCGTCGGCTCGTTTTCATAGTTGTATCATGGCCTGCATCGATCGGTGCACGGATCGTGCCTTGTCGATCACGGATGGATCGGGTTCCTGCACACGGAGTCGATCGACACGTGCATGGATTCGTGGCCGTGGTCGATCAAGGATCGTGGCCTGCATCGATCGGATCGTGCGTGGTCACGGGATCGTGGCCTGAATCGGGTCGTGCATGGATCGATCGGCTTGTTCATGGATCGATCGCCTGTCGATCGGATGTGTGGGCATCGCTCGAATCGTGCGATCACTGGATCGGCCTCATCGGGAATCGTCGGTATCGTGCGGATCGGTGGCCGCATCGGGTCGTGCACGGATCGTGGCCTTGGCGATCAACGGACGATTCGTGGATCGTGGCCGTGGCCTGCATCGACGGATCGTGCATGTGTGGCCTGTGGTCGATCATGGATCTGTGGCCTTGGTCGATCGCAATTGCACGATCGTGCCTTGCGTGAGGATCATGGATCATGGCCTGCATCGATCGGATCGGCACGGATCGGGGCCTTGGTCGATCCCGGATCGTTGTCTCGTGGATCTGCATCGATCACACCGGATCGATCGGCTCGTTCATGGATCGTGCCTGCATCGATCGGATCGATCGGATGCGGCATGGATCGTGCCTTGGTCGTGCAGGATCGATCGGATCGTGGGCCTTGGTCGGGCATCGGATCGTCGTCTCGTTCATGGATCGTGGCCGCATCGATCGTATCGTGCGTTGTCATCACGGATCGTGGCCTGCATCGATCGGACGTGCACGGATCGTGCAGCCTTGGCGAAGGTCACGGATCGATCGTGGCTCGTGCATGGATCGTGGCCGTGTCGATCACGGATCGTGGCCTGCATCGATCGGATCGTGCAGATCGTGGCCTTGGTCGTGGCATGCATGGCTCGTTCATGATCGATGGATCTCGTCATGGATCGTGGCCTTGGTCGTGCATGGATCGATCGGCCTCGTTCCGGGCCCCTTCTCGCGGTCGTCGTGGTCGATGGATCATGGATCCTGCACGATCGGATCGTCGTGCACGGATCGTTGGCCTTGCTCGATCACGGACGATCGGCTCGTTCATGGATCACACGGATCGATCGATAGGCGGATCGTGCATGGATCGTGGCCTTGGTCGATCAATGATCGATCGGAATCGTGCAACGGATCGGGGCCTTGGTCGATCATGGATCGATCGGCTCGTTCATGATCGTGCCTTCTCGCTCGCATCGTGTGTGGGTCGATCACGGATCGTGGCCTGCATCGATCGACGGCGTGGCGATGGATCGTCGGCGCATCGATCACACGGATCGATCACGGCTCGATCCAAACAAGCCTGATCATGGCTCGTTCTATCGGATGTCGACGGATCGATCGCTCGTGCATGGATCGATGGCATGTGTGCCGGTCACGCGATGGCGCGAATCGTCGTGGCATGGATCGTGGCCTGGTCTATGCTGGACGATCGGCTCTTGCATGGAGCGATCTGATCGTTCACGTGTCGATCACGGACATCGATCGGATCTGGACGATCGTGGCCTTGTCGTGCATGGATCCATCGGCTCGTTCATGGATCATGTCCCTGCATCGATCGGGATCGTGCGTGGTTGCGATCACGGATCGATCGATGGATCGTGGCCCGGATCCGTGGTCTCAGGATCGTGGCCTGGCTCGCTCCATGGATCGACTCGGCTCGTTCATGGATCACACCGATCAGATCGGATCGTGCCCGTGGCCCTCGTCGTGGCCTGTCGATCATCACGATCGACCCTCGGCAGCGCCTCGGATCGTGTGTGGTCGATCACGGAGGGCGGACCGAGTCGAATCGGAACTCGATCGGCTCATTCATGCATCACGGAGTCGGATCATACGGCGGATCGGCATGGATCGTGGCCTTGGTGCGAGCACACGGATCGACGGGATGTCGATCAGGGATCGAAAGGCTCTTTCATGGATCGCTTGCCCCCGACACTGGAGCAATGGAATCGTGGCACGGTCGATCCTCAGGGGATCTATGGATCGTGGCCATATCGATCACTCGTGCACGATCCCGGACTACATGGTCACGGATCATTGTCAGGTCTATCGTTCCATGGTCCGATCACGAGACAATCGAGCGGACTCGGTCACATGGCGCACCGCGTTTTCACAATTCGAGAACTGGCATCGATTAAAGGCAAACACGGAAAATCCTTCTAGGAAACTTGGTGACAATTCACGTACATGGTCCGATTTGACTTTCACGATAGTTTCTCCTCCGATTGATCCATTCTTCTTCCTAAATTTGTTGTGTCACAAATAGCACCCCACTGGTTTTTCCCGACCTCCTCCAACTTATTTTATAATTTTCGGTATTTTTTCAAAATTTTAAGTACCAAAAAAAAAAAAAAAATCCAAGCGTCCAACGTTTTTTCTGTCTCCCCCATAATTTAGTTCACATTTTTCTGAGCCTCCCTGCAAAAATCTCCTCAAACTCATTTTCTACATTTTTTTTAGAGACGTGGTGCCATCTCAAGCATGGTGAATGTTTCCCTCCTGCTAGGAGCAAAAAAAGTGCTCATAAGGATCTTTAGGGGGTAGAGGTGCTCGAAGGCCCTTGGGCGAGCGAAGGGCGATGGATGGGCGGGTGCATGACCGTGTCATGGACACAAGAATAGTCATAACATGGATCAATGATCGATGAAATACCCCGATCGATCCCATGGAGCATCTCTAAGACAAATGCGGATCAACCTCGAACTCATGCATCGCGTGGCTCCCCTCACGTAGGCATCGATGGCTCGATGCATGAGTCGTGGTCGAGCCGAAACGGCTATAGTTGATTGAATCGTCCCTCATTTCTTTTCACATCGTGCTATTCCTTCGGTACATAACAACCATGCTCGACCCCACGGTTCTTTTGATGATCGAGCCATGATAGGCCATCGATCAGCCGCGATTGGTCCACGATCCAGCGACGATGGAGTCACGATCGAGCCATGATCGAACCATGACCGAGCCTTCATGGGCCAAGGGGCGTGAGATCGAGGCAGACGGGGCGAAATCGACGCACGCGATTAGGCTCGAAAACAAGGTGCGTCGAGGCACTACCAAGCCATGATTTGAGCAAAGACCGTGGTGTTCTCGCGTCTAGCGGTGCGGAAGTGGCCGTGTCGACGAGTTCGTGCGCTCGAAGAGTTCTCATGCTTGGGAAGAGCTATGGACAAGTCCGGCTCGGTTTCGCTTTCAGTGTACGCGATGGCGTGTGAGAGATGACAGAAATGTGTGTGTTGGCAGGCTCGTTTCTGGTGCATCGAACTCTTCCCCACCTTTCGATCAATCGTTCGCTCCAAGAGTTGATTGTTGGATCAAAAAGCGAAGTTCCTTGTTGCATACGCTATCGCGACGGAAGTCTTGTGCCTTTAGCGGTCCCCTCCATCAAAGCATCCTTTTTTGGATCTTGGTTGACTAGATAGTCGTCTTGTGCTCCATGAACGTTGCCTCATCGGATGTCGTTCGTATGGACCATGAGTGCCTACTGTTCTTCTCTTCGGTGCGGAACCTTGTTTCACGGCACAGGGTCATGGCCCTTGTTCCCAATCTTTAAGCGTTCATCGCTTTTACTGGAATGACCTCTTGCTTGTCTTTGACCAACTGGAGCTCTCGAGCTTCATGATGGATCATGCTAGGCGGAGGGCGGCGTGAAGGACTACCTGGTTGATCCTTTCCAGTATTCATATGCTTGTCTCACAAAGATTAAGCCATGCATGTGTAAGTATGAACTAATTCAGACTGTGAAACTGCTAATGGCTCATTAAATCATTATAGTTTGTTTGATGGTATTTGCTACTCGATAACCTAGTACTTCTAGAGCTAATACGTGCAACAAACCCCGACTTTTGGAAGGGATGCATTTAGTAGATAAAAGGTCGCGCGGGCTTTGCCGTTGCTCTGATGATTCAGATACTTTTTTTGGAGGTCGCAACGGCCACGTGCCGGCGACGCATCATTCAAATTTCTGCCCTATCAACTTTCGATGGTAGGTATAGGCCTACTATGGTGGTGACGGGTGACGGAGAATTAGGGTTCGATTCCGGAGAGGGAGCTGAGAAAGCGACCACAGCAAGGAAGGCAGCAGGCCGCGCAAATTACCCATCCTGACACGGGGAGGTAGTGACAATAAATAACAATACCGGGCTCTTTTTGAGTCTGGTAATTGGAATGAGTACAATCTAAATCCCTTAACGAGGATCCATTGGAGGGGCCAAGTCGGTGCCAGCAGCCGCGGTAATTCCAGCTCAATAGCGTATATTTAAGTTGTTGCAGTTAAAAAGCGCGTATTGGACCCTTGGGGTGGGTCGACCGGTGTTCCGCCTCGCGGTGTGCCCGATGGCTCGTCCCTTCTAGACCGCGATACGCTCCTAGCCTTAATTGGCCGGGTCGTGCCTCTGGTGCTGTTACTTTGAAGAAATTAGAGTGCTCAAGCAAGCCTACGCTCTGTATACATTAGCATGGGATAACATCATAGGATGTCCGGTCCTATTGGTTGGCCTTCGGGATCGAGGAGTAATGATTAAACAGGGACCACAGTCGGGTGCATTCGTATTTCATAGTCAGAGGTGAAATTCTTGGATTTATGAAAGAACAACTGCGAAAGCATTTTGCCAAAGGATGTTTTCATTAATCACGAAACGAAAGTTGGGGCTCGAAGACGATCAGATACCGCCTAGTCTCAACCATAACGATGCCGACTAGGGATCGGCGGATTTTTACTTTTAGGACCCCGCCGGCCCTTATGAGAAATCAAAGTTTTGGGTTCCGGGGGAGTAAAATGGTCGCAAGGCTGAAACTTAAAGGAATTGACGGAGGGCACCACCAGGAGTGGAGCCTGCGCTTAATTTGACTCAACACGGGGAAACTTACCAGGTCCAGACATCGTAGGATTGACAGACTGAGAGCTCTTTCTGATCTAATTGGGTGGGTGGTGCCTGGCCGTTCTTATTGGTGGAGCGATTTGTCTGGTTAATCCGAAACGAACGAGACCTCAGCCTGCTAAACGCTATGTGGATGTACATCTCCACGGCCAGCTTCTTAGGGGACTATGGTCGTTTAGACTAAGAAGTTTGAGGCAATAACAGGTCTGTGATGCCCTTAGATGTTCTGGGCCGCACGGGCCTCCCCACACGCGCTACACTTGATGTATTCAACGAGTCTATAGCCTTGGCCGACAGGCTGGGTAATCTTTGAAATTTCATCGTGATGGGGATAGATCATTGCAATTGTTGGTCTTCAACGAGGAATTCCTATAAGCGCGAGTCATCCGCTCGCGTTTTCTACGTCCCTGCCCTTTGTACACACCGCCCGTCGCTCCTACCGATTGAATGGTCCGTTTGGTGAAAAAAGTGTTCGGATCGCGGCGACGTGGGCGTTCGCCGCCGATGGACGTCGCGAGAAGTCCCTGAACCTTCTCATTTAGAGGAGGAAGAGAAGTCTAACAAGGTTTCCGTAGGTGAACCTGCGGAAGGATCATTGTCGAATCCTGCCAGCAGAACGACCAGAGAACTAGTAACAAACTCACGGGGGCGGTGGGTGGCTCAGCCTAACGTCCCCCGACCGCTCGGATCGCGCGGGCGCCTAGCGCGCTCGGGCGTTTCTCGTGCGCATTAAACGCACCCCGGCGCGGAATTCGCCAAGGAAATCAAAACAGAGTGCGATGCCCCATCACCCCAGACATGGTGGCGTGCATGGATGCCATGCAATCTCCTATTACTTATAACGACTCTCGGTCAACGGATATCTCGTCTCTCGCATCGATGAAGAAACGTAGCGAACTGCGATACTTGGTGTTAATGCAGAATCCCGTGAACCATTCGAGTCTTTGAACGCAAGTTGCGCCCGTAACCATCCGGTGAGGGCAACGTTTGCCTGGGTGTCACACATGGCGTTGCCCCTAAATCCCATCCCTCGCACCGAATGCGGGCGGGAGGAATAAACTTGGGCGCGTAAGTTGGCCTCCCGTGACGACCTCGTCCCGGTTGGCCCAAAATCGCGTCGGAGCTTAGCACCACGACATTCGGTGGTTGAACCCCAATGATCAGTGTCGCGTGTTGCCCGCTCGTGCGCTGCGCTCCGCGAATCAATATTTTAACCAACGCGACCCCAGGTCCAGCGGCTACCCGCTTAGTTTAAGCATCATAAGCGGAGAAAAGAAACTAACAAGATTCCCCAGTAACGGCGGCGAACCGGGAAGAGCCAGCATGAGAATCGGCGCCCTCGGCGTTCGAATTGTAGTCTGGAGAAGCGTCCTCAGCGTACGGACCGGGCCCCAAGTTCCCTGGAAGGGGGCCCAGAGATGGTAGCCCCGTCGTGTCCGGACCCTGTCAGACACCACGAGGCACTGTCGGCGAGTCGGGTTGTTTGGGAATGCAGCCCTAATCGGGCGTAAATTTCCGTCCAAGGCTAAATATGGGCGAGAGACCGATAGCAAACAAGTACCGCGAGGGGAAGATGAAAGGACTTTGAAAAGAGAGTCAAGAGTGCTTGAAATTGTTCGGGAGGGAAGCGGATGGGCCGCGATGTGCCTCTCGGTGTGGAACGGCGTGAGCCGGTCTGCCGATCGACTCGCGGCATGACCGATGCGGATTGCAGTGGCG
>JAGKPW010000879.1:17500-22500 GCA_019926035.1 Melaleuca alternifolia
TAGTGTCACATAGTAATTTCAACCTAGTACGAGAGGAACCGTTGATTCGCACATTGGTCATCGCGCCTTGGTTGAAAAGCCAGTGGCGCGAACGCTACCGTGCGCTGGATTATGGACTGAACGCCTCCTAAGTCAGAATCCGGGCTAGAAGTGACGCATGTGCTCGTCGCTCGCTTGCCGACCTGAGTAGGGGACTTGTTCCCCCAAGGGCACGTGTCGTTGGTGAAGCCCCACGGGGGATGAACCGTGTGGGCCGCCTTGAAGCACAATTCCTATTGAGAACGAGTGAAATCTTTTTTGCAGACACTTAAATAGGCGACGGGGTATTGTAAGTGGCAGAGTGGCCCTTTGCTGCCACGATCCACTGAGATTCAGCCCTTGTCGCTTTCGATTCGTCCCTCCCCCCTCTACAAACAAATCAACCCAACCCATTCTATTTCCTCGAGTGTTAAAACACCCCCCCTGAGGTCCGACGGCCAGAATGTGGCGCTATGTGGCCCTATGACTAAGTCCTAAAGCATGGTGGCCAGATGCTAAGTCCTCGATGACAGTCCCACGAGCATGTTTCGACTAGAGACATACTGAGAGAGGCGCGTCGCATCACCATCATGACTGGAGACATGACTTGTATGGTAGCCCTACTTGATGGTGTCCTCGGTCGTCCTTTGATCATGGATCGTGTCCCCACTCCATCCATATCACGACCTGGTCGATCCGCTCGTTGCAAGGATCATCATCCGAGGGCGATCCCGACGTCCATGCCAGCGTGGGTCGTGTCGATCATGGATCCGTGTCCTGCTCGTGCATGGATCGTGGCCCTGGTCGTTCATGGATCGTGGTCTTGGTTGATCATGGATCGTGGCTAAGGTTGATCAGCTCGTTCATGGAACTTGCCGTGGGTCGATCATGGATCGTGGCCGGGTCGATCGCTCGTTCACCGTCGTGCCTGCATCGATCGATCGTGCCTTGGTCGATCCTCGGATCGATCGTAAACGCATCCGACTCGTCATGGATCCACGGATTGATCGCTCGTGTGCATGGATGTCCGGCTGGTCGATTACTGATCGTGGCCTAATCGATCGGATCGTGGCCTTGGTCGATCACGGATCGTCATCGGCTCGTTCATGGATCGGGGAGCGTGGCTGCATCGATCGGATCGTGCGTGGTCGATTCGTGGATCTTGGCCTGATCGATCGGATCGTGCATGGATTGAATCGGCTCGTATGGATCATGTCCTGCATCGATCGGATCGTGCACGGATCGTGGCCTTGGTCGATCACGGATCGATCGGCTCGTTCATGGATCACACTGATCGATCGGCTCGTGCACTGATCGTGGCCGTGGTCGATCACGGATCGTGGCCTGAATCGATCGATCGTGCACGGATCGTGGCCTTGGTCGTGCTGGATCGTGGCGCTTTCATGATCATCGCGCTGCCTCGAGTCGTCGTTCATGTCATCGCGTGGGTCGATCACGGATCGTGGCCTTGGTCGATTCGATCGGTCTCGGTCGATCGTGGATCGTGGCCTGCATCGATCGGGGGATCGTGCGTGGGATCGTCATGGATCGTGGCCTGATCGTCGGATCGTGCACGGATCGTGGCCCTTGTTCGTGCATGGATCGATCGGCTCGGTCATGGATCGTGGCCTGCATCGATCGGATCGTGCGTGGTCGATCACGGATCGTGGCCTGCATCGATCACGGATCGATCGCTCGGTTCATGGATCCGTGGCCTGCATCGATCGGATCGTGCGTGGTCGATCGTGGATCGTGGCCTGAATCGATCGATCGTGCAGGGATCGTGGCCTTGGTCGTGCATGGATCGATCGGCTCGTTCATGGAGTTGTGGCCTGCATCGCCGGATCGTGCGTGGTCGATCACGGATCGTGGCCTGCATCGATTCACGGATCGATCGATCGTGCGATCGTGGCCTGCTCGATCGATCGTGCACGGAATCGTGGCCTTGGTCGATCACGGATCGATCGCTCGTGCATGGATCGTGGCCGTGTCGATCACGATCACGGATCGTGGCGTGAACCGGATCGGTCGTGCATGGATCGATCGGCCTTGGTCGTGCATGGATCGATCGGCTCGTTCATGGATCGCGGCTCGTTCATGGATCATGCCTGCCTCGATCGGATCATCGATCGTGGCCTTGGCGATCACGATCGTGCACGGATCGTGGCCTTGATCGATCAGGATCGATCGGCTCGTTCATGGATCAAAACGGATCGGCTCGTTGGCGTGGCCGTGGTCGATCACGGATCGTGGCCTGCATCGATCGGATCGTGCATGGATCTGGCCTTGGTCGTGCATGGATCATCGGCTCGTCATGGTCCGTGGGCGTGGCGTGCATGGATCGATCGGCTCGTTCATGATCGTGGCCTGCATCGAATCGGATCGGCGTGGCGATCACGGATCGTGGCCTGCTCCGATCACTGATCATCGTGCCCGTGGCCTGGCACGGATCGATTCGGATCTGTTGCATCTCGTCACACACGGATCGATCGCTCGGCATGGATCGTGCCGTGGTCGATCACGTATCGTGGCCTGAACGTCGGATCGTGCATGGTATCGTGGCCTTGGTCGTGCATGGATTCGATCGCTCGTTCATGGATCAACGATCGGATCGTGCGTGGTCGATCACGATCGATCGCTCGTTCATGGATCGTGGCCTTGGCGTGCATGGATCGATCGGCTCGTTCATGGATCATGGCCCTGCATCGATCGGCTCGTGCGTGGTCGATCACGGATCGATCGCGTTCATGTATCGTGGCCTGCATCGATCGGATCGTGCGTGGTCGATCTCACGGATCGTGGCTGCCGATCGGATGGATCGATCGGCTCGTTCATAGGGCACACCCCGATCGGATCGTGCATGGATCGTGGCCCTTGTCGAATCACGATCGACTCGGATCGTGCACGATGTGGCCTTGGCTATCACGGATCGATCGGCTCGTTCTGATCATGCCTGCCATCGTCGGATCGTGTGTGGTCGATCACGGATCGTGTCCTTGCTCGATCATGGATCGAGTCGCTCGGATCATTCATGGATCACACGGATCGATCGGCTCGTGCATGGATCGTGGCCTTGTCGATCCCACGGATCGATCGGGTGGCTCGTTCATGGATCATGGATGGTCGATCAGGGATCTGATCGCTCGGATCGTGCTCGTCACGGAGGGTCGATCAGCTAGTGCAGGATCGTGGCCCCAATCGTTCACGGATGGCGGGGGTCGATCAGCTCGTGCATGTCTCGTTCATGGATCCCGGGTTCGATGATCGATCTTGGGCATCGTTTCACGTCGTGCCCCGCTCGTCCCTGGCGATCCCGGACCGTGACCCATCTTCCCATGGGCGTCACCGGATCATGTCCCGGTCGACCGACCGGATCGTTGCCCGGGTCCATGGTCGATCCGGTGTCGTCTTCCCCTCGTCCATCACGAGACCGTCGAGCGGCCTCGGTCAACATGGCGCACCGAGTTTTTCACAATTCGAGAATGCATCGGAAGTCAGATAAGGCATAACACGGGAATCCTTCTAGGAACTTGGACAATTCACGTACATGGTCCGATTGCTACTTCACCGATCGTTTCTCCTCCGATTTGATCCATTCTTCTTCCTAATTTTTGTTTGTGTCACAAAATAGGCACCCCACTGGTTTCCCGACCCCAACTTTTTTTTTAATACTTTTCGGTATTTTTTTTCAAAATTTTTTAAGTACCAAAAAAAAAAAAAAAAATCCAAGCGTCCGCAACTTTTTTTCGTCTCCCCCATAATTAGTTCACATTTTTCTGAGCATCCCGCAAAAATCTCATCAAAACTCAATTTCTAACATTTTTTTAGAGACGTGGTGCCATCTCAAGCATGGTGAATGTGTCCTCCTGCTAGGAGCAAAAGTGCTCATAAGGCTCTTTAGGGGGGTAGAGGTGCTCGAAGGCCTTGGGCGGGCGAAGGGCGATGGATGGGCGGTGCATGATCCGTGTCATGGACACAAGAATGAGTCATAACATGGATCAATGTTCGATGAAATAGGCCCCGATCGATCCCATGGAGCATCTCTAAGACAAATGCGGATCAACCTCGACCTCATGCATCGCGTGGCTCCCCTCACGTAGGCATCGATGGCCGAATGCATGAGTCGTAGTCGAGCCAAACGGCTATAGTTGATGAATCGTCCCTCATTTCTTTTCACATCGTGCTATTCCTTCGGTACATAACAACCATGCTCGACCCCACGGTTCTTTTGATGATCGAGCCATGATAGGCCATCGATCAGCCGCGATTGGTCCACGATCCAGCGACGATGGAGTCACGATCGAGCCATGATCGAACCATGACCGAGCCTTCATGGGCCAAGGGGCGTGAGATCGAGGCAGACGGGGCGAAATCGACGCACGCGATTAGGCTCGAAAACAAGGTGCGTCGAGGCACTACCAAGCCATGATTTGAGCAAAGACCGTGGTGTTCTCGCGTCTAGCGGTGCGGAAGTGGCCGTGTCGACGAGTTCGTGCGCTCGAAGAGTTCTCATGCTTGGGAAGAGCTATGGACAAGTCCGGCTCGGTTTCGCTTTCAGTGTACGCGATGGCGTGTGAGAGATGACAGAAATGTGTGTGTTGGCAGGCTCGTTTCTGGTGCATCGAACTCTTCCCCACCTTTCGATCAATCGTTCGCTCCAAGAGTTGATTGTTGGATCAAAAAGCGAAGTTCCTTGTTGCATACGCTATCGCGACGGAAGTCTTGTGCCTTTAGCGGTCCCCTCCATCAAAGCATCCTTTTTTGGATCTTGGTTGACTAGATAGTCGTCTTGTGCTCCATGAACGTTGCCTCATCGGATGTCGTTCGTATGGACCATGAGTGCCTACTGTTCTTCTCTTCGGTGCGGAACCTTGTTTCACGGCACAGGGTCATGGCCCTTGTTCCCAATCTTTAAGCGTTCATCGCTTTTACTGGAATGACCTCTTGCTTGTCTTTGACCAACTGGAGCTCTCGAGCTTCAT
>JAGKPW010000880.1:0-2500 GCA_019926035.1 Melaleuca alternifolia
TCGGATCGTTCGTATGGACCATGAGTGCCTACTTGTTCTCTCGGGTTCGGAACCTTGTTCACGGCACTAGGGTCATTGGCCCTTGTTCCCAAATCTTTAAGCGTTCATCGCTTTTACTGGAATGACGCTCTTGCCTTGTCTTTGACCAACTGGAGCTCTCGAGCTTCATGATGGATCATGCTAGGCGGACTTCGTGAAGGAATGCTACCTGGTTGATCCTGCCAGTAGTCATATGCTTGTCTCAAAGATTAAGCCATGCATGTGTAAGTATGAACTAATTCAGACTGTGAAACTGCGAATGGCTCATTAAATCAGTTATAGTTGGTTTGATGGTATTTGCTACTCGGATAACCGTAGTAATTCTAGAGCTAAAACGTGCAACAAACCCCGACTTTTGGAAGGGATGCATTTATTAGATAAAAGGTCGACGCGGGCTTTGCCCGTTGCTCTGATGATTCATGATAACTTGACGGATCGCACGGCCATCGTGCCGCGACGCATCATTCAAATTTCTGCCCTATCAACTTTCGATGGTAGGAATATTGGCCTACTATGTGTGACGGTGACGTGAATAGAGTTCTATTCCCGTAGAGGGACCGGAGAACGGCTACCACATCCAAGGAAGGCAGCAGGCGCGCAAATGACCCAATCCTGACACGGGGAGGTAGTGACAATAAATAACAATACCGGGCTCTTTGAGTCTGGTAATTGGAATGAGTACAATCTAAATCCCTTAACTAGGATCCATTGGAGGGCAAGTCTGGTGCCAGCAGCCGCGGTAATTCCAGCTCCAATAGCGTATATTTAAGTTGTTTCAGTTAAAAAGCTCGTAGTTGGACCTTGGGTTGGGTCGACCGGCCTCCCCGCCTCGGAACGGGGGGGGGGGTGTGCACGTTGCTCGTCCCTTCAAAACCGGCGATCACTCTCCTATCCCTAATTGGCCGGGTCGGCCCCGGTGCTGTTACTTTGAAGAATTTAAGTGGGCTCAAAGCAAGCCTACGCTCCGTATACATTAGCATGGATAACATCATCGGTTCCGTTCCTATTGATTGTTGCCTCCGGGATCGGAGTATTATTAACAGTGAACAGTCGTGGCATTCGTATTCATAGTCAAGGTGAATTCTTGGATTTATGAAAGACAACACTGCGAAAGCATTTGCCAAGGATGTTTTCATTAATCAAGAACGAAAGTTGGGGGCTCGAAGACGATCAAATACCGTCCTAGTCTCAACCATAAACGATGCCGACTAGGGATCGGCGGATGTTTACTTTTAGGACTCCGCCGTCACCTTATGAGAAATCAAAGTTTTTGGGTTCCGGGGGGAGTATGGTCGCAAGGCTGAAACTTAAAGGAATTGACGGGAGGGCACCACCAGGAGTGGAGCCTGCGGCTTAATTTGACTCAACACGGGAAAACTTACCAGGTCCAGACATAGTAAGGATTGACAGACTGAGAGCTCTTTCTTGATTCTATGGGTGGTGGTGCCTGGCCGTTCTTAGTTGGTGGAGCGATTTGTCTGGTTAATTCCGATACACGAGATAACCCCTCAGCTGCTAACTGCTATGTGGATGTACATCTCCACGGCCACTTTTACTTAGAGGGACTATGTTCTGTTTAGACTAAGAAGTTTGGGCAATAACAGTCTGTGATCCTTAGATGTTCTGGGCCGCACAGCGCGCTACACTGATGTATTCAACTAGTCTAATCGCCCTGGCCGAGCGAGGCCTGGGTAATCTTTGAAATGTATCGTGATGGGAGTAGATCATTGAATTGTTTGTTCTTCACGAGGAAGTCCCTAGTCATCGGAGTCATCACTCGCGTTTGACTACGGCCCTGCCCTTGTACACACCTGCCCTCGCCCTAAACCGTTGAATGGTCCGTTGAAGTGTTCGGATCGCGGTCGACGTGGGCTGTTGCCGCCGATGACGTCGCGAGACAGTCCGCTGAACTGTATCATTACGGAGGCAAGGAGAATGGTCGTAACAAGGTTTCCGTAGGTGAACCTGCGGAAGGATCATTGTCGAATCCTGCACAGCAAAACGACCAGAGAACTAGTAACAAACTCGACGGGGGCGGTGGGCTCGCCTAACGTCCCCCGACGCTCGGATCGCGCGGGCGCCTAGCGCGCTCGGGCGTTTCTCGGCCGCATTAACGAACCCCGGCGCGGAATGCGCCAAGGAAATCAAACAAGAGTGCGATGCTCCCATCACCCCAGACATGGTGCGTGCATGGGATGCCATGCAATCTCCTATTACTTATAACGACTCTCGGCAACGTATATCTCGGCTCTCGCATCGATGAAGAACGTAGCGAACTGCGATACTTGGTGTGAATTGCAGAATCCCGTGAACCATCGAGTCTTTGAACGCAAGTGCGCCGTAACCATCCGGTGAGGGCACGTTTGCCTGGGTGTCACACATGGCGTTGCCCCTAAATCCCTCGCACCGAATGCGGGCGGGAGGAACTTGGGCGCGTAAGTTGGCCTCCCGTGACGACCTC
>JAGKPW010000882.1:2500-5000 GCA_019926035.1 Melaleuca alternifolia
ATAGCACGATGTGAAAAGAACATGAGGGACTATTCATCAACTATAGCCGTTTGGCTCGACCACGACTCATGCATTCGGCCATCGATGCCTACGTGAGGGGAGCCACGCGATGCATGAGTTCGAGGTTGATCCGCATTTGTCTTAGAGATGCTCCATGGGATCGATCGGGGCCTATTTCATCGATCATTGATCCATGTTATGACTCATTCTTGTGTCCATGACACGGATCATGCACCGCCCATCCATCGCCCTTCGCTCGCCCAAGGCCTTCGAGCACCTCTACCCCCTAAAGAGCCTTATGAGCACTTTTGCTCCTAGCAGGAGGAAACATTCACCATGCTTGAGATGGCACCACGTCTCTAAAAAAATGTAGAAATTGAGTTTTGATGAGATTTTTTGCAGGGATGCTCAGAAAAATGTGAACTAAATTATGGGGGACAGAAAAAAAAGTTGGACGCTTGGATTTTTTTTTTTTTTTTGGTACTTAAAAATTTTGAAAAAATACCGAAAATTATAAAAATAAGTTGGGAGGTCGGGAAACCAGTGGGGTGCCTATTTTGTGACACAAACAAAATTTAGGAAGAAGAATGGATCAAATCGGAGGAGAAACGATCGGTGAAGTAGCAATCGGACCATGTACGTGAATTGTCCAAGTTCCTAGAAGGATTTCCGTGTTATGCCTTATGTGACTTCCGATGCATTCTCGAATTGTGAAAAACTCGGTGCGCCATGTTGACCGAGGCCGCTCGATGGTCTCGTGATGGACGAGGGGAAGACGACACCGGATCGACCATGGACCCGGGCCACGATCCGGTCGGTCGACCGGGACATGATCCGTGATCGCCCATGGGAAGATCGGGTCACGGTCCGGATCGTCCAGGGACGAGCGGGGCACGACCCGTGATCGATCAGGGCCACGATCCATGCACGAGCTGATCGACCCCGGCCATGATCCATGAACGAGCCGATCGATCGACCGGGGCCACGATCCATGCACGAGCTGATCGACCCTCCGTGATCGGGGGCACGATCCATGAACGAGCCGATCGATCCCTGATCGACCATCCATGATCCATGAACGAGCCGATCGATCCGTGTGATCGACCAAGGCCACGATCCATGCACGAGCCGATCGATCCGTGTGATCCATGAATGAGCCGATCGATCCATGATCGAGCAAGGCCACGATCCGTGATCGACCACACACGATCCGATCGATGCAGGGCATGATCCATGAACGAGCCGATCGATCCGTGATCGACCAAGGCCACGATCCGTGCACGATCCGATCGATCGGTGATCGACCAAGGCCACGATCCATGCACGATCCGATCGATCGGTGTGATCCATGAACGAGCCGATCGATCCATGATCGAGCAAGGCCACGATCCGTGATCGACCACGCAGGATCCGATCGATGCAGGCCACGATCCATGAACGAGCCGATCGATCCGTGATCGACCACGCACGATCCGATCGATGCAGGGCCATGATCCATGAACGAGCCGATCGATCCATGCACGACCAAGGCCACGATCCATGAACGAGCCGATCGATCCGTGATCGACCACGCACGATCCGATCGATCCATGAACGAGCCGATCGATCCATGCACGACCAAGGCCACGATCCATGCACGATCCGATCGAAGGCCACGATCCGTGATCGACCACGGCCACGATCCATGCACGAGCCGATCGATCCGTGTGATCCATGAACGAGCCGTGCACGATCCGATCGATCCGTGATCGACAGGCCACGATCCTTGATCGCCACGCACGATCCGATCGATGCAGGCCACGATCCATGAACGAGCCGATCGATCCATGCACGACCAGGCCACGATCCATGACGACCGATCGATCCATGCGCCACGATCCATGCACGATCCGATCGATTCAGGCCACGATCCGTGATCGACCACGGCCACGATCCATGCACGAGCCGATCGATCCGTGTGATCCATGAACGAGCCGATCGATCCGTGATCGACCAAGGCCACGATCCGTGCACGATCCGATCGATGCAGGCCATGATCCATGAACGAGCCGATCGATCCATGCACGACCAAGGCCACGATCCATGAACGAGCCAGATCCCATGGCGATCCATGCACGATCGATTCAGGCCACGATCCGTGATCGACCACGGCCACGATCCATGCACGAGCCGATCGATCCGTGATCGACCAAGGCCACGATCCGTGCACGATCCGATCGATGAACGATCCGCACGATCCGATCGATCCGTGATCGATGCAGGCCACGATCCGTGATCGACCACGCACGATCCGATCGATGCAGGCCACAATCCATGAACGAGCCGATCGATCCATGCACGACCAAGGCCACGATCCCTGCACGATCCGATCGATTCAGGCCACGATCCACGATCGACCACGCACGATCCGATCGATGCAGGCCACGATCCATGAACGAGCCGATCGATCCGTGATCGATGCAGGCCACGATCCGTGATCCGATCGATGCAGGCCACGATC
>JAGKPW010000886.1:0-14700 GCA_019926035.1 Melaleuca alternifolia
CGAACTACTTAGATTAGTGCAAAAGGACACGAACTTCCAATGATCGGACCAAAAGTAGACGAACTCCTTAGATTGCACCTAGAGGAGACGAAATTCCAAAGATTCGACCAAAATGAGACGAACTCCTTACATGGACCAAGAGGAGACGAAATTCCTAAGATTGGACCAAAAGGAGAAGAACTCCTTAGATTAGACCAACAGGAGAAGAACTCCTTAGATTAGACCAAGAGGAGACGAACTTCCAAAGATTGGACCAAGAGGAGACGAACTCCTTAGATTGGACCAAGAGGAGACAAAATTCCAAAGATTGGACAAAAAGGAGACGAACTACTTAGATTGGACCAAGAGGCGACGGACATCCTAAGATTGGAACCGAACATCCTAAGATTGGACCAAAAGGAGACGAACTCCTTAGATTGGACCAATACGAGACGAACTTCCAAAGATTGGACAAAAAGAGACGAACTCCTTAGATTGAGACCAAGAGGAGACGAACTTGGTTAGATTGGACCAAAAGGAGACGAACTCCTTAGATTGGACCAAGACGAGACGAACTTCCAAAGATTGGACCAAAAGAAGACGAACTCCTTAGATTGGACCAAGAGGAGACGAACTTGGTTAGATTGGGCCAAAAGGAGACGAACTTCTTAATTTGGACCAAGAGGAGACGAACTTCCAAAGATTGGACGAAAAGAAGACGAACTCCTTAGATTGGACCAAGAGCAAACGAAATTCCTAAGATTTGACCAAAAGGAGACAAACTCCGTAGATTGGACCAAGAGGAGACGAACTTCTGAAGATTGGACCAAGCGGAGAAGAACTCCTTAGATTGGACCAAGAGGAGACGAACTTCCCGCGATTAGACCAAAAGGAGACGAACTACTTTGATTGGACCAAGAGGAGACGAACTTCAAAAGATTGGACCAAACAGAGACGAACTTCTTAGATTGGAGCAAGAGGAGACGAACTCCTCGGATTGGACCAAGTGGAGACGGACTCCTTAGATTAGACCAAGAGGAGACGAACTTCCAAGGATTGGACCAACAGGAGACGAACTCCTTAGATTGGACCAAGTGGAGACGAAATTCCTATGATTAGACCAAAAGGAGATGAACTCCTTAGATTGGACCAAAAGGAGATGAACTTCCAAAGATTAGACCAAGAGCAGGCGAAATTCCTAAGATTTGAAAAAAAGGAGAGAAACTTCGTAGATTGGACAAAGAGGAGATGAACATCCGAAGATTGGACCAAAATGGGACGAACTCCTTAGATTGGACCAAGAAGCGACGAACATCCAAAGATTGGACCAAAAGCAGACGAACTCCTTCGATTGATCCAAGAGGAGACGAACTTTCAAAGATTGAACCAAAAGAAGACGAACTCCTTAGATTGGACCAAGAGGAGACGAAACTTCAGAAGATTGTACAAAAGGGTGACGAAACATCCCAAAGATTGGACCAGAAAGAGACAAAAACTCCTTTAGAATATGACCCAGAAGGAGACAACTCCTTAAGTTTAACCAAGAGGAGACAAACTTCGAAAGATGGACCACATGAAAGACCTCCCTTAGATTTGCACCGAAGAAGAGACAAAATTCCTAAGAAATTGTAGACCAAAGGAGAGAACTCCGCTAAGATTGGACCCATGAGGATAAACGAACTTCTGGAATATTGGACAAAGAGGAGCCCACTCCTAATTAGACCAGAGGAGACGCACTCCAAAGATTTGGAACAAACAAGGAACGAACCCTTGATTGGACCCAAGAGGAGAACGAATTTCCTAAGATTTGTCGACCCAAATGAGACGAACTCCCTCAGATTGGACCAAGAGGAGAACTCGACTCCTACGATTGAACCAAAAGGATACGAACCTCCTTAATTGGACCACGAGGCGACGAAAACACCTTAGATTGGATCAGGAGGATACGAACTTGGTTAGATTGGACCAAAGAGGAGAAGAACTTCTAAAGATTGGACTAAAAAGAGACGAACTCCTTTGATTGGACCAAGAGGAAACGAACTTCCCAAGATTGGACCAAAAGGAGACGAACTCCTTAGATTGGACCAAGAGGAGACGAAATTCCTAAGATTGGACCAAAATGAGACGAACTCCTCAGATTGGACCAAGAGGAGACGAACTTCCTAAGATTGGACCAAAAGGAGACGAACTCCTTAGATTGGACCAAGAGGCGACGAACATCCTAAAATTGGACCCGAACATCCGAAGATTGGAGCAAAAGGAGAAGAAATCCTTAGAATGGACCAAGAGGAGACAAACTCCTTAGATTAGACCAAGAGGAGACGAACTTCCAAGGATTGGACCAAGAGGAGACGAACTCCTTAGAATCGACCAAGAAGAGACAAACTTCGAAAGATTGAACCAAAAGGAGACGAACTCCTTAGATTGGACCAATAGGATACGAACTCCCTTATATTGGACCAACAAGAGAGGAACTTACTTAGATTGGACCAAAAGGAGACGAACTCCTTAGATTGCCAAGGTGAGACGGACTACTTAGATTCGACCAAAGGGAAGAACGACCTTCAAAAGATTGGACAAAAGGAGACCGAACTCCTTAGATTGGATAAAGAGGAGACGAACTTCGTAGTTTGGACGAAGAGGAGACGACCTTCCAAAGATTGGACCAAAAGGAGACGAACTCCTTAGATTGGACCAAGAAGAGACGAAATTCCTAAGACTGGACCAAAAGGATACAAACTCCTTAGATTGGACCAAGAGGAGATGAACTTCCAAAGATTGGACCAAAAGGAGACGAACATCCTAAAATTGTACCAAAAGGAGACGAACTCGTTAGATTGGACCAAGAGGAGATGGACTCCTTAGATTAGACCAAGAGGAGACGAACTTGCAAAGATTGGACCAAAAGGAGACGAACTCCTGAGATTGGACCAAGAGGAGATGAAATTCCTAAGATTGGACCAAAAGGAGACGAACTCCTCAGATTGGACCAAGAGGAGATGGACTCCTTAGATTAGACCAAGAGGAGACGAACTTCTTAGATTTCACCAAGAGGAGACGACCTTCCTAAGATTGGACCAAAAGGAGACGAACTCCTTAGATTGGACCAAGAGGCGACGAACATCCTAAAATTGGACCTAAACATCCTAAGATTGGAGCAAAAGGAGACGAACCCCTTAGATTGGACCAAGAGGAGATGAACTTCTAAAGATTGGCCCAAAAAGAGGACGAACAAGCCTTTGATTTGGACCAAAGATGGGAGACGAATTCAAAGGATGGACCAAAAGGGACGAACTCCGTAGGATTAGACCAAGAGGACGGACGGAACTGGCCTAAGATTGACCAAGGAGATGAAAACTCTTAGGTTGGACCGAGTGGAGGACGGGGGATCCTTGAGAGATTGGACCAAAAGGCGCGAACTCCTTAGATTGGACCAAGAGGCGACGGAAACATCCTAAAATTGGACCAAATGGAGACGAACTCCTTAGATTGCACCAAGAGGAGACGAACTTCCAAAGATTCGACCAAAAGGAGACGAACTCCTTAGATTCAACCAAGAGGAAACGAACTTCAAAAGATTGGACCAAAAGGAGACGAACTCCTTAGATTGGACCAAGAGGAGACGACCTCCTTAGATTGGACCAAGAGGAGACGAACTTCCAAAGATTAGACCAAAAGAAGACGAACTCCTTAGATTGGACGAAGAGCTGACGAAATTCCTAAGATTTGACCAAAAGGAGACAAACTCCGTAGATTGGACCAAGAGGAGACGAACTTCCGAAGATTGGACCAAAAGGAGACGAACTCCTTAGATTGGACCAAGAGGAAACGAGCTTCCCAAGATTGGACCAAAAGGAGAGGAACTCCATAGGTTGCACCAAGAGGAGACGAAATTCCTAAGATTGGACCAAATGGAGACGAACTCCTCAGATTGGACCAAGAGGGGACGGACTCCTTAGATTAGACCAAGAGGAGACGAACTTGCAAAGATTGGACCAAATAGAGTCGACCTCCTTAGATTGGACCAAGAGGAGACGAAATTCTTAAGATTGGACCAAAAGGAGACGAACTCCGTAGATTGGAACAAGAGGAGACGAACTTCAAAGAATTGGACCAAAAGGAAGACAAAACTCCTAGATGGCACCAAGAGGAGACGACCTTCCTAATGATTTGGGAAACAAAAGGAGACGAACTCCGAGGGACAAGAGGCGACGAAACATCCTAAAATGTGGACCAGAACATCCGAATGGAGCAAAAGGAGACGAACTCCTTAGATTGGACCAAGAGGCGACGAACATCCAAAGATTGGACCAAAAGAAGATGAACTCCTTAGATTGGACCAAGAGGAGACGAACTTCCTAAGATTGGACCAAAAGGAGACGAATTCCTCAGATTGGACCAAGTGGAGACGGACTCCTTAGATTAGACCAAGAGGAGACGAACTTGCAAAGATTGGACCAACATGAGACGAACTCCTTAGATTGAAACAGGAGGAGACGAAATTCTTAATATTGGACCAAAAGGAGACGAACTCCGCAGATTGGACCAAGAGGAGACGAACTTCCAAAGATTGGACCAAATGGAGACGAACTCCTTAGATTGCACCAAGAGGAGACGAACTTCCTAAGATTTGACCAAAAGGAGACGAACTCCTTAGATTGGACCAAGAGGCGACGAACATTCTAAAATTGGACTCGAACATCCTAAGATTGGAGCAAATGGAGACGAACCCCTTAGATTGGACCAAGAGGAGATGAAATTCTAAAGATTGGACCAAAAAGGGACGAACTCTTTTGATTGGATTAAGACGAGACGAACTTCCAAAGATTGGACCAAAAGGAGACAAACTCCTTAGATTGCACCAAGAGGAGACGAACTTTTTAAGATTGGACCAAAAGGAGACGAACTCCTTAGATTGGACCAAGAGGCGACGAACATCCTAAAATTGGACCCGAACATCCGAAGATTGGAGCAAAAGGAGAAGAAATCCTTAGATTGGACCGAGAGGAGACAAACTCCTTCGATTAGACCAAGAGGAGACGAACTTCCAAGGATTGGACCAAGAGGAGACGAACTACTTAGAATCGACCAAGAAGAGACAAACTTCCAAAGATTGAACGAAAAGGAGACAAACTCCATAGATTGGACCAAGAATAGACGAAATTCCTAAGATGGGACCAAGAATAGACGAAATTCCTAAGATTGGACCAAAAGGAGACGAACTCCTTAGATTTGACCAAGGGGAGACGGACTACTTAGATTAGACCAAAGGGAGACGAACTTCAAAAGATTGGACCAAAAGGAGACGAACTCTTTAGATTGGACCAAGAGGAGACGAACTCCTTAGATTAGACCAAGAGGAGACGAACTTCCAAAGATTGGACCAAAAGGAGACGAACTCCTTAGATTGGACCAAGAAGAGACGAAATTCCTAAGACTGGACCAAAAGGATACGAACTCTGTAGATTGGACCAAGAGGAGACGAACTTCCAAAGATTGGACCAAAAGGAGTCGAACTCCTTTGATTGGACTAAGAATAGACGAACTCGGTCAGATTGGACCAAAAGGAGACGAACTCCTTAGATTGGACCAAGAGGAGACGAACTTGCAAAGATTGGACCAAAAGGAGACGAACTCGGGAGCATTGGAACCAAGAGGAGACGAAATTCCTAAGATGGCCCCAAAAGGAGACGAACTCCTCAGATTGGGACCAAGCGGAGATGGACTCCTTAGATTAGACCAGAGGAGACGAAACTTCTTAGATTTCATCAAGAGGAGACGAAACTGCATAAGATTGGAACCAAGGAGGCGAACGAACATCCTAAACTTGGACCTAAACAATCCTAAGGATTGGAAGCAAAAGGAGACGAACTCCTTAGATTGGACTACGAGGAGACGAACTTCCCAAGATTGGACTAAAAGGAGACGAACTCCTTGATTGGACCAAGAGGAGACGAACTTCCTAAGATTGGACCAAAAGGAGACGAACTCCTCAGATTGGACCAAGTGGAGACGGACTCCTTAGATTATACCAAGAGGAGATGAACTTGCAAAGATTGGACCAACAAGAGACGAACTCCTAGTTGACCAAGAGAGAACGACCTCCCTTAGATTGGACCAAGATGAGACAAACTACCTAAGAATGCACCAAGAGGAGACGAACTCCTTAGATTGGACCAAGAGGAGAGGAACTTCCTAAGATTGGACCAAATAGAGACGAACTCCTTAGATTGGACCAAGAGGAGACGAAATTCTTAAGATTGGACCAAAAGGAGACGAACTACTTAGATTGGACCAAGAGGACACGAACTTGGTTAGATTGGACCAAAGAGGAGACGAACTCCTTAGATTGGACAAGAGGAGACGAACTTCCCTAGGATTGGACCAAAAGGAGACGAACTCCTTAGATTGGACCAAGAGGAGACGAACTTCCTAACATTGGACCAAAATGAGACGGACTCCTTAGATGACCAAGAGGAGACGAATTTCCAAAGATTGAACGAAAAGGAGACGAACTCCTTAGATTGGACCAAGAGGAGACGAACTCCCTTAGATTGGACCAAGAGGAGACGAGCTCCTTAGATTGGACCAAGAGGAGACGAACTTCCAAAGATTGGACAAAAAGGAAACGAACTACTTAGATTGGACCAAGAGGCGACGGACATCCTAAGATTGGAACCGAACATCCTAAGATTGGACCAAAAGGAGACGAACTCCTTAGATTGGACCAATACGAGACGAACTTCCAAAGATTGGACAAAAAGGAGACGAACTACTTAGATTGGACCAAGAGGCGACGGACATCCTAAGATTGGAACCGAACAACCTAAGATTGGACCAAAAGGAGACGAACTACTTAGATTGGACCAAGACGAGACGAACTTCCAAAGATTGGACCAAAAGAAGACGAACTCCTTAGATTGCACCAAGAGGAGTCGAACTTCCAAATATTCGACCAAAATGAGACGAACTCCTTACATTGGACCAAGAGGAGACGAAATTTCTAAGATTGGACCAAAAGGAGACGAACTCCTTAGATTAGACCAAGAGGAGAAGAACTCCTTAGATTAGACCAAGAGGAGACGAACTTCCAAAGATTGGACCAAGAGGAGACGAACTCCTTAGATTAGACCAAGAGGAGACGACCTCCTTAGATTGGACCAAGAGGCGACGGACATCTTAAGATTGGAACCGAACATCCTAAGATTGGACCAAAAGGAGACGAACTCCTTAGATTGGACCAAGACGAGACGAACTTCTAAAGATTGGACCAAAAGAAGACGAACTCCTTAGATTGGACCAAGAGGAGACGAACTTCCTAAGATTGGACCAAAAGGAGACGAACTCCTCAGATTGGACCAAGTGGAGGGACGGACTCCTTTAGATTAGACCAAGAGGGACGAACTTGCAAAAGATTGGACCAACCAGGAGACGAACTCCTTAGAGGACCAGGAGGAGACACATTTTAAGATTGACCAAAAGGAGACGACAAATCTGTAAGATTGGACCAAGAGGAGACGACTTCCCAAAGAATGGAACCCAACGGAGGACGAAACTCCTAGATTGGACCAAGAGGAGACGATGGTAGATTGGGCCAAAAGAGACGAAATCCTTAGATTGGACCAAGACGAGACGAACTTCCAAAGATTGGACAAAGAAGACGAACTCCTTAGATTGCACCAAGAGGAGACGAACTTCAAATATTCGACCAAAATGAGACGAACTCCTTACATTGACCAAGAGGAGACGAAATTTCTAGATTGGGACCAAAAGGCGACGAACTCTTCTAGATTAGACCAAGAGGAGAGGAACTCGTTTAGATTGGACAAAAGGAGACGAACTCCTGAGATTGGACCAAAAGGAGACGAACTTCCAAAGATTGGACCAAAAGGAGACGAACTCCTTAGATTGGACCAAGAGGCGCACGGACATTTAAGATTGACCGAACAATCCTAAGACTTGGACCAAAAGGAGACGAATCCTTAGATTGGGACCACAAGACGAGACGGAACTTCTAAAGTTGGAACCAAAAGAAAAGCCGAACTCCTTAGGATTGGACCAAGAGGAGACGAACTCTAAGATTGGACCAAAAAGGAGACGAATCTCAGATTGACCAAGTGAGACGGACTCCTTAGATTAGACCAAGAGGAGACGAACTTGCAAAGATTGGACCAACAGGAGACGAACTCCTTAGATTGGACCAGGAGGAGACAAAATTTTTAAGATTGGACCAAAAGGAGACGAACTCTGTAGATTGGACCAAGAGGAGACGAACTTCCAAAGATTGGACCAAACGGAGACGAACTCCTAAGATTGGACCAAGAGGAGACGTACTTGGTTAGATTGGGCCAAAAGGAGACGAACTCCTTAGATTGGACCAAGAGGAGACGATCTTGGTTAGATTGCACTCAACGAAGACGAAATCCTTAGATTGGACCAAGAGGAGACGAACTTCCTAAGATTGGACCAAAAGGAGACGAACTCCGTATAGATAAGACAAAGAGGGACGACCGTCTGAAGATTGGACCAAAAGGAAACAAACTCCTTACATTGGATAAAGAGGAGACGAACTCCGTAGATTGGACCAAGAGGAGACGAAACTCCTTAGATTGGACCAAGAGAATACAAACTTCTTAAGATTGGACCAAAAGGAGACGAACTCCTTAGATTGGATAAAGAGGAGACGAACTCCTTAGATTGGACCAAGAGGAGACGAACTTCTTAGATTTCATCAAGAGGAGACGAACTTGAAAAGATTGGACCAACAAGAGACGAACTCCTTAGATTGGACCAAGAGGAGATGAAATTCTTATGATTGGACCAAAAGGAGAGGAACTCCTTAGATTGGACGAAAAGGAGATGAACTTCCAAAGATTAGACCAAGAGCAGACGAAATTCCTAAGATTTGACAAAAAGGAGAGAAACTTCGTAGATTGGACAAAGAGGAGATGAACTTCCGAAGATTGAACCAAAAGGGGACGAACTCCTTAGATTGGACCAAGAAGCGACGAACATCCAAAGATTGGACCAAAAGCAGACGAACTCCTTCGATTCATCCAAGAGGAGACGAACTTTCAAAGATTGGACCAAAAGGAGAAGAACTCCTTCGATTGGACCAAGAGGAGAGGAACTTCAGAAGATTGGACCAAAAGGGGACGAACTTCCAAAGATTGGACCAGAAGGAGACGAACTCCGTAGATATGACCAAGAGGAGACGAACTCCTTAGATTAGACCAAGAGGAGCAGAACTTCGAAAGATTGGACCAATAGGAGAAGAACTCCTTAGAATTGACCAAGAAGAGACGAAATTCCTAAGATTGGAACAAAAGGAGACGAACTCCTTAGATTGGACCAAGGGGAGACGAACTTGGTTAGATTGGACCAAAAGGAGATGAACTCCTTAGATTGGACCAAGAGGAGATGAACTTCAAAAGATTGGACCAAAAAGACACGAACTCCTTTGATTGGACCAAGAGGAGACGAACTTCCAAAGATTGGACCGAAAGGAGACGAACTCCTTAGATTGGACCAAGTGGAGACGGACTCCTTAGATTAGACCAAGAGGAGACGAACTTGCAAAGATTGGACGAACAGGAGACGAACTCCTTAGATTGGACCAGGAGGAGACGAAATTCTTAAGATTGGACCAAAAAGAGACGAACTCCGCAGATTGGACCAAGAGGAGACGAACTTCCAAAGATTGGACCAAATGGAGACGAACTCCTTAGATTGAACCAAGAGGAGACGAACTTCCTAAGATTGGACCAAAAGGAGACGAACACCTTAGATTGGACCAAGAGGCGACGAACATCCTAAAATTGGACTAGAACATCCTAAGATTGAAGCAAAAGGAGACGAAATCCTTAGATTGGACCAAGAGGAGACAAACTCCTTACATTTGACCAAGAGGAAACGAACTTCCAAAGATTGGACCAAAAGGAGACGAACTCCTTAGATTGTACCAACAGGAGACGAACTCCTTGGATTAGATCAAGAGGAGACGAACTTCCAAAGATTGGACCAAAAGGAGGCGAACTCCTTAGATTGGACCAAGAAGAGACGAAATTCCTAAGATTGGACCAAAAGATGACGAACTCCTTAGATTGGACCAAGGGGAGACGAACTACTTAGTTTAGTGCAAAAGGACACGAACTTCCAAAGATCGGACCAAAAGTAGACGAACTCCTTAGATTGCACCAAGAGGAGACGAAATACCAAAGATTCGACCAAAATGAGACGAACTCCTTACATTGGACCAAGAGGAGACGAACTTGGTTAGATTGGACCAAAAGGAGACGAACTCCTTAGATTGGAACCAAGAGGAGACGAACTCCTAGACTTAGACCAAGCGGAACGAACTACAAAGATTGACAAGAGGAGACGAATCCTTAGATTGGACCAAGAGGCCCGACGAACTTCCAAAGATTGGACAAAAGGAGACGAAATACTTAGATTGGACCAAAAGGAGACGAACTCCTTAGATAGGACCAAGAGGAGACGAACTTCCTAAGATTGGACCAAAAGGAGACAACTCCTTAGATTGGACCAAGAGGAGACGATCTTGGTTAGATTGCACTCAAAGGAGACGAACTCCTTAGATTGGACCAAGAGGAGACGAACTTCCTAAGATTGGACAAAAAAGAGACGACCTCCTTAGATTAGACCACGAGGAGACGAAGATCCTAAGATTGGACCAAAAAGAGACGAACTTGCAAAGAATTGACCAACAGAGACGACACTCCTTAGATGGGGACAAGAGGGGAGACGAAATTTTAAGATTGGGACCAAAAGGAGACGAACCTGTAGATGAACAAGAGGAGACGGAACATACACCAAAGATTGGACCAAAAGGAGACGAAAATCCTTAGATTGGACCAAGAGGAGAAGAACTTGGTAATTGGGCCAAAGGAGACGAACTCATTAGATTGGACCAAGAGGAGTCGAACTTCCAAAGATTGGACGAAAAGAAGAAGAACTCCTTAGATTGGACCAAGAGCAAACGAAATTCCTAAGATATGACCAAAAGGAGACAAACTCCGTAGATTGGACCATGAGGAGACGAACTTCTGAAGATTGGACCAAGAGGAGACAAACTCCTTAGATTAGACCAAGAAGAGACGAACTTCCAAAGATTGGACCAAACGGAGACGAACTCCTTAGATTGTACCAACAGGAGACGAACTCCTTGGATTTGATCAAGAGGAGACGAACTTCCAAAGATTGAACCAAAAGGAGGCGAACTCCTTAGATTGGACCAAGAAGAGACGAAATTCCTAAGATTGGACCAAAAGAAGACGAACTCCTTAGATTTGACCAAGGAGAGACGAACTACTTAGATTAGTGCAAAAGGACACGAACTTCCAAAGATCGGACCAAAAGGAGACGAACTCCTTAGATTGCACCAAGAGGAGACGAACATCCTAAGATTGGACCAAAAGCAAACGAACTCCTTGGAATGGACCAAAAGGCGACGAACATCCTAAGATTGGAGCAAAGGGAGACGAACACCTTAGATTGGATCAGGAGGATACGAACTTGGTTAGATTGGACCAAAGAGGAGAAGAACTTCTAAAGATTGGACTAAAAAGAGACGAACTCCTTTGATTGGACCAAGAGGAAACGAACTTCCCAAGATTGGACCAAAAGGAGACGAACTCCTTAGAATGGACCAAGAGGAGACGAAATTCCTAAGATTGGACCAAAATGAGACGAACTCCTCAGATTGGACCAAGAGGATACGAACTTCCTAAGATTGGACCAAAAGGAGACGAACTCCTTAGATTGGACCAAGAGGCGACGAATATCCTAAAATTGGACCCGAACATCCGAAGATTGGAGCAAAAGGAGAAGAAATCCTTAGATTGGACCAAGAGGAGACAAACTCCTTAGATTAGACCAAGAGGAGACGAACTTCCAAGGATTGGACCAAGAGGAGACGAACTCCTTAGAATCGACCAAGAAGAGACAAACTTCGAAAGATTGAACCAAAAGGAGACGAACTCCTTAGATTGGACCAAGAATAGACGAAATTCCTAAGATGGGACCAAGAATAGACGAAATTCCTAAGATTGGACCAAAAGGAGACGAACTCCTTAGATTTGACCAAGGGGAGACGGACTACTTAGATTAGACCAAAGGGAGACGAACTTCAAAAGATTGGACCAAAAGGAGACGAAGTCTTTAGATTGGACCAAGAGGAGACGAACTCCTTAGATTAGACCAAGAGGAGACGAACTTCCAAAGATTGGACCAAAAGGAGACGAACTCCTTAGATAGGACCAAGAAGAGACGAAATTCCTAAGACTGGACCAAAAGGATACAAACTCCTTAGATTGGACCAAGAGGAGATGAACTTCCAAAGATTGGACCAAAAGGAGACGAACATCCTAAAATTGTACCAAAAGGAGACGAACTCGTCCAGATTGGACCAAGAGGAGATGGCCTCCTTAGATTAGACCAAGAGGAGACGACTTGCAAAGATTGGACCAAAAAGGAGACGAACTCCTGAGATTGGGACCAAGAGGAGATGAATTCCCTAAGATTTGACCAAAAGGATACGAGACTCCTCATATTGACAAGAGGGCGAATGGACTCCTTAGATTAGACAAAGAGGAGACAACTTCATAGAATTTCACCAAGAGGATCGAAACTTCCTAAATTTGGACCAAAAGGAGACGAATCCTTAGATTGGACCGAGAGGCGACAAACTCCTTAGATTGGACCTAAACATCCTAATAGTGGAGCACAAAAGGCGACGAACCCCTTAAGATTTGGACCAAGAAGGAACGGACTCCTTTGATTAGACCCAGAGGAGACGAACTTGCAAAGATTGACCAACAGGAGACGAACTCCTTAGATTGGACCAAGAGGAGAGAAACTTGCTAAGATTGGAACCAAAAGGAGACGAACCCTCAATTGGGGACCATGGAGACGGACTCCTTAGATTGGACCAAAAGGAGAACGAAACTACCTTAATTTGGACCAGAGGCGACGACATCCTAACATTGGCCCCAAATGGAGACAACTCTTAGATTGCCCAAGAGGAGACGAACTTTCCTAAGATTGGACAAAATACGGATACAACTCCTTAGATTGGACCAAGAGCGACGAACATCCTACATTGGACCAAAGGCGACGACTCTTCAAATTGGACCAAGACGAGACGAACTTCCAAACATTGGACCAAAAGAAGACGAACTTCATAGATTGGACCAAGAGGAGATGAACTTCCTAGGATTGGACCAAAAAGGAGACGAACTCCTTAGATTGGACCAAGAGGCGACGAACATCCTAAAATTGGACCAAATGGAGATGAACTCCTTAGATTGCACCAAGAGGAGACGAACTTCTTAAGATTGGACCAAAAGGAGACAAACTCCTTAGATTGGACCAAGAGGCGACGAACATCCTAAAATTGGACTCGAATATCCTAAGATTGGAGCAAAAGGAGACGAAATCCTTAGATTGGACCAAGAGGAGACAAACTCCTTAGATTAGACCAAGAGGAGACGAACTTCCAAAGATTGGACCAACAGGAGACGAACTCCTTAGATTGGACAAAGAGGAGACGAACTTCGTAAGATTGGACCAAAAGGAGACGAACTCCTCAGATTGGACCAAGTGGAGACGGACTCCTTAGATTGGACCAAAAGGAGACGAACTCCTTAGATTGGACCAAGTCGACGAACATCCTAAAATTGACCAAGGAGACGAACTCCTTAATTGCACCAAGAGAGACGACTTCCTAAGATTGGAAAAAATGAGACTACTCCTACGATGGACCAAGAGGCGCGAACATCCTAAACTTTGGACTCGAATATCCTAAGATTGGAGCAAAAGGAGACGAAATCCTTAGATTGGACCAAGAGGAGACAAACTCCTTAGATTAGACCAAGAGGAGACGAACTTCCAAAGATTGGACCAACAGGAGACGAACTCCTTAGATTGGACAAAGAGGAGACGAACTCACTTAGATTGGACAAAGAGGAGACGAACTCCTTAGATTGGACCAACAGAGGACGAACTCCCTTAGATTGGACTATCAGGAGACGAACTCCTTAGATTGGACCAAGAAGCGACAACATCCTACACTTTGAAGCAATGGAGACGAACTCCTCAGATTGGACCAAGAGGATACGAACTTCCTAAGATTGGACCAAAAGGAGACGAACTCCTTAGATTGGACCAAGAGGCGACGAACATCCTAAAATTGGACTCGAACATCCTAAGATTGGAGCAAAAGGAGACGAAATCCTTAGATTGGACCAAGAGGAGACAAACTCCTTAGATTAGACCAAGCGGAGACGAACTTCCAAAGATTGGTCCAAACGGAGAGGAACTCCTTAGATTGTACCAACAGGAGACGAAGTCCTTAGATTAGATCAAGAGGAGACGAACTTCCAAAGATTGGACCAAAAGGAGGCGAACTCCTTAGATTGGACCAAGAAGAGACGAAATTCCTAAGATTGGACCAAAAGAAGACGAACTCCTTAGATTTGACCAAGGAGAGACGAACTACTTAGATTAGTGCAAAAGGACACGAACTTCCAAAGATCGGACCAAAAGGAGACGAACTCCTTAGATTGCACCAAGAGGAGACGAACTTCCAAAGATTCGACCAAAATGAGACGAACTCCTTACATTGGACCAAGAGGAGACGAAATTCCTAAGATTGGACCAAAAGGAGACGAACTCCTTAGATTAGACCAACAGGAGAAGACC
>JAGKPW010000891.1:0-11899 GCA_019926035.1 Melaleuca alternifolia
CAATGAGGAGACGAACTCCATAGATTGGACAAAGAGGAGACGAACTCCTTAGATTGGACTAAGAGGAGGCGAACTCCTTTACTTTGGACAATGAGGAGACGAACTCCATATATTGGACAAAGAGGAGACGACATCCTTAGTTTGGACTAAGAGGAGGTGAACTCCCATACTTTGGACAATGAGGAGACGAACTCCATAGATTGGACAAATTACCAAAAAAAAAAAAAAACTCCATATATTGGACTAAGTGGTGGCGAACTCCCTTAGTTGGGACAAAGAGGGGACGAACTCCTTAGATTGGATTAAGAGGTGGCAAACTCCCATACTATGGACAAAGAGGAGACAAACTCCATAGATTGGACAAAGAGGAGACGAACTTCTTAGATTGGAGTAAGAGGAGGTGAACTCCCTTACATTGGACAAAGAGGAGAAGAACTCCTTAGATTGGAGTAAGAGGTGGCGAACTACCGTACTTTGGACAAAAAGGAGACGAACTCCTTAGATTGGAATAAGCGGAGACGAACTCCAGAGATTGGACAAAGAAGAGACGAACTCTATAGATTGGACCAAGAGGAACCAAAATCCCTTAGATCGGACAAAGAAGAGACGAACTACTTAGATTGGAGTAAGAGGAGGCAAACTCCCTTAATTAGGACAATGAGGAGACGAACTCCATAGATTGGACAAAGAGGAGACGAACTCCATAGATTGGACCAACAGGAGCCGAACTCCCTTAGATTGGACAAAGAGGAGACGAACTCCTTAGATTGAAGTAAGAGGAGCCGAACTCCCTTAGATTGGACAAAGAGGAGACGAACTCCTTAGATTGAAGTAAGAGGAGCCGAACTCCTTTAGATTGGACAAAGAGGAGACGAACTCCTTAGATTGGGACAATGAGGAGACGACCCAATGATTGGAAATTACCAAAAAAACCAAAAACTCCTATATTGGGACCAGAGTAGAAACGAACTCCTTAGATTGGACTAAGATGTGGCGAACTCCCTTAGTTTTGGACAAAGAGGAGACGAACTCCTTAGATTGGACAATGAGGAGACGAACTGCATAGATTGGACAAATTACCAAAAAAACAAAAAACTCCATATATTGGACAAAGAGTAGACGAACTCCTTAGATTGGACAAAGAGGAGACAAACTTCTTATATTGGAGTAAGAGGAGGCGAACTCTACAAACTTCTTGTATTGGAGTAAGAGGAGGCGAACTCCATAGATTGGACAATGAGGAGACGAACTCCTTAGATTGGAGTAAGAGGTGGCGAACTCCTTACTTTGGACAAAGAGGAGACGAACTGCTTAGATTCGAATAAGAGGAGGCGAACTCCCTTACCTTGGACAAAAAGGAGACGAACTCCAGAGATTCGACAAAGAAGAGACGAACTCTATAGATTGGACCATGAGGAGCCGAACTCCCTTAGATTGGAGTAAGAGGAGGCGAACTCCCATAGTTTGGACAAAGAGGAGACGAACTCCATAGATTGGACCAAGAGGAGCCGAACTCCCTTATATTGGACAAAGACGAGACGAACTCCTTAGATTGGGCTGAGAGGAGGCGAACTCCCTTACTTTGGACAATGAGGAGACGAACTCCACAGATTGGACAAAGAGGAGACTAACCCCTTAGATTGGAGTAAGAGGTGGCGAACTCCCTTACTTGGGACAATGAGGAGACGAACTCCATAGATTGGACAAAGAGGAGACGAACTCCAGAGATTGGGGTAAGAGGAGGCGAACTCCCTTACTTTGGACAAAGAGGAGATGAACTCCTTATATTGAAGTAGATGAGCCGAACTCTTATAGATGGACCCAGAGGAGACTAACTCCTTCGATTGGGATTAGAGGAGGTGAACTCCCTTAGTTTGGACAAAAGAGAGACTAACTCCATATATTGGACAAGAGGATGAACTCCCTTAGATAGGACAAAGAGGAGACGCATCCTTAGATAGTGGACTAAGAGGAGGCGAACTCCTTTACTTTGGACAAGGAGGAGACGAACTCCAGAGATTGGACAAAGAAGAGACGAACTCTATAGATTGGACCAAGAGGAGCCGAACTCCATTAGATAGAACAAAGAAGAGACGAACTCCATAGATTGGAGTAAGAGGAGGCGAACTCCCTTAGTTTGGACATAGAGGAGACAAAATGCATAGATTGGACCAAGAGGAGCTGAACTCCCTTAGAATGGACAAAGAGGAGACGAACTCCTTATATCGGACTGAGAGGAGGCGAACTCCCTTACTTTGGACAATGAGGAGACGAACTCCATAGATTGGACAAAGAGGAGCCGAACTCACTTAGATTGGACAAAGAGGAGACTAACCCCTTAGATTGGAGTAAGAGGAGGCGAACTCCCTTACTTGGGAAAATGAGGAGACGAACTCCATAGATTGGACAAAGAGGAGACGAACTCCATAGCTTGGACAAGAGGAGGCGAACTCCCGCTTAGATTGTACAAAGACTAGACGAACTCCTTAGATTGAACGTAAGAGGACCGAACTCCCTCTATTGGAACAAAGAGAGACGAACTCCTTACAATGGAGGAAGAGGATGTGACCCTCCCTTAAGTTTTGGACCAAAGAGAGACAACTCCAGATATTGGACAAAGAGGAGACGAACGCCATAGATTGGGACCCACAAGAGGGACCGAACTCCTTAGATTGGCCAAGATGGAGACAACTCTTAGATTGAGTAGAGGAGCCGCAACTCCCTTAGATTGGCCAAGAGGAGACGAAACTCCTTACAATGGAGTAAGAGGAGGTGAACTCCCTTAGTTTGGACAAAGAGGAGACGAACTCCATAGATTGGATCAAGAGGAGCCAAACTCCCTTAGATAGGACAAAGGGGAGACGAACTCCTTAGATTGGACAATGAGGAGACGAACTCCATAGATTGGACAAATTACCAAAAAAACAAAAAACTCCATATATTGGACAAAGAGGAGACGAACTGCTTAGATTGGACTAAGAGGTGGCGAACTCCCTTAGTTTGGACAAAGAGGATACGAACTCCTTAGATTGGAGTAAGAGGTGGCTAACTCCCTTACTTTGGACAAAGAGGAGACGAACTCCATAGATTGGACAAGAGGAGACAAACTTCTTAGATTGGAGTAAGAGGAAGCGAACTCCATATATTGGACAAAGAGGAGACGAACTCCTTAGATTGGAGTAAGAGGTGGCGAACTCCTTACTTTGGACAAAGAGGAGACGAACTCCTTAGATTGGAATAAGAGGAGGCGAACTCCCTTACTTTGGACAAAGAGGAGACGAACTCCATATATTGAACAAAGAGGACACAAACTTCTTAGATTGGACAAAGAGGAGACGAACTCCTTAGATTGCAGTAAGAGGAGGTGAACTCCCTTAGTTTGGACAAAAGAGGAGACGAACTCCATAGATTGGACCAAGAGGAGCTGAACTCCCTTAGATAGGACTAAGAGGAGACGAACTCCTTAGATTGGACGAAGAGGAGACGAACTCGAGAGATTGGACAAAGAAGAGACGAACTCCATAGATTGGATCAAGAGGAGCCGAACTACCTTAGATAGGACAAAGAGGAGACGAACTCCTTAGATTGGACAATGAGGAGACGAACTCCATAGATTGGACAAATTACCAAAAAAACAATAAACTCCATAGATTGGACAAAGAGGAGACGAACTCCTTAGATTGGACTAAGAGGTGGCGAACTCCCTTTGTTTGGACAAAGCGGAGATGAACTCCTTAGATTGGAGTAAGAGGTGGCGAACTCCCTTACTTTGGACAAAGAGGAGACGAACTCCATATATTGAACAAAGAGGACACAAACTTCTTAGATTGGACAAAGAGGAGACGAACTCCTTAGATTGCAGTAAGAGGAGGTGAACTCCCTTAGTTTGGACAAAAGAGGAGACGAACTCCATAGATTGGACCAAGAGGAGCAGAACTCCCTTAGATAGGACAAAGAGGAGATGAACTCCGTAGATTGGACTAAGAGGAGGCGAACTCCTTTACTTTGGACAAGGAGGAGACGAACTCCAGAGATTGGACAAAGAAGAGACGAACTCTATAGATTGAACCAAGAGGACCCGAACTCCCTTAGATAGGACAAAGAAGAGACGAATTCCATAGATTGGAGTAAAAGGAGGCGAACTCCCTTAGTTTGGACATAGAGGAGACGAAATGCATAGATTGGACCAAGAGGAGCCGAACTCCCTTAGAATGGACAAAGAGGAGACGAACTCCTTAGATCGGACTGAGAGGAGGCGAACTCCCTTACATTGGACCAAGAGGGGACGAACTCACTTAGAATGGACAAAGAGGAGAAGAACTCATTAGATTAGACCAAGAGGTGACGAACTCCCTTTGATTGGACCAAGAGGGGACGAACTCCCTCATATAGGACAAAGAGGAGACGAACTCCTTAGATGGGACAAAGAGGAGACGAACTCCCTCATATAGGACAAAGAGGAGACGAACTCCTTAGATGGGACAAGGAGGAGACGAAGTCTTTAGATTGGACCAAGAGGTGAGAACTCCCTTAGATTGGACCAAGAGGGGACGAACTCACTTAGAATGGACAAAGAGGAGGTGAACTCCCTTAGTTGGACAAAGAGGAGACGAAAACTCTATTAGGATTGGACCAAGAGGAGCCGAACTCCTTTAGATTGGACAAAGACGAGACGAACTCCTTAGATAGAAGTAAGAGGAGCCGAACTCCCTTAGATTGGACAAAGAGGAGACGAACTCCTTACAATGGAGTAAGAGGAGGTGAACTTCCCTTAGTTTGGACAAAGAGGAGACGAACTCCATAGATTGGATCAAGAGGAGCCGAACTCCCTTAGATAGGACAAAGAGGAGACGAACTCCTTAGATTGGACAATGAGGAGGCGAACTCCATAGATTGGACAAATTACCAAAAAAACAAAAAACTCCATAGATTGGACAAAACGGAGACGAACTCCTTAGATTGGATTAAGAGGTGGCGAACTCCCTTAGATTGGACAAAGAGGAGACTAACCCCTTAGATTGGAGTAAGAGGAGGCGAACTCCCTTACTTTGGACAATGAGGAGACGAACTCCATAGATTGGATCAAGAGGAGCGGAACTCCCTTAGATAGGACAAAGAGGAGACGAACTCCTTAGATTGGACAATGAGGAGACGAACTACATAGATTGGACAAATTAGAAAAAAAATAAAAAACTCCATAGATTGGACAAAGAGCAGACGAACTCCTTAGATTGGACAATGAGAAGACGAACTCCATAGATTGGACAAATTACCAAAAAAACAAAAAACTCCATATATTGGACAAAGAGGAGACGAACTGCTTAGATTGGGCTAAGAGGTGGCGAACTCCCTTAGTTTGGACAAAGAGGATACGAACTCCTTAGATTGGAGTAAGAGGTGGCTAACTCCCTTACTTTGGACAAAGAGGAGACGAACTCCATAGATTGGACAAGAGGAGACAAACTTCTTAGATTGGAGTAAGAGGAAGCGAACTCCATAGATTGGACAAAGAGGAGACGAACTCCTTAGATTGGAGTAAGAGGTGGCGAACTCCTTACTTTGGACAAAGAGGAGACGAACTCCTTAGATCGGACTAAGAGGAGGCGAACTCCCTTACTTTGAACAATGAGGAGACGAACTCCATAGATTGGACAAAGAGGAGCTGAACTCCCTTAAATTGGACAAAGAGGAGACTAACCTCTTAGATTGAAGTAAGAGGAGGCGAACTCCCTTACTTTGGACAATGAGGAGACGAACTCCATATATTGGACAAAGAGGAGACGAACTTCATAGATTGGACCAAGAGGAACTGAACTCCCTTAGATTGGACAAAGACGAGACGAACTCCTTAGATTGAAGTAAGAGGAGCCGAACTCCCTTAGATTGGACAAAGAGGAGACTAACCCCTTAGATTGGAGTAAGAGGAGGCGAACTCCCTTACTTTGGACAATGAGTTGACGAACTCGAGATTGCGACCAATGGAAGAGACGCACTTCATAGTAAGGGGACCAAGAGGAGCCGCACTCCTTAGTTTGAGAAAAGAGGAGACGAACTCCATTGATTGGACCAAGAGGAGCCGAACTCTATTAGATTGGAAAAGAGGAGACGAACTCCTTAGATTGGAGTAAGAGGAGGCGAAATCCCTTACAATGGACAAAGAGGAGACGAACACGTTAGATTGGAGTAAGAGGTGGCGAACTCCCTTACTTTGGACAAAGAGGAGGCGAACTCCATAGATTGGACAAAGAGGAGACGAAGTCCTTTGATGGACAAAGGTGAGGGACTAAAACCCTTGATGGAGTAAGAGGAGGCGAACTCTTATTGGACAATGAGGAGACGAACTCCATATATTGGACAAAGAGGAGACGAACTCCATAGATTGGACCAAGAGGAGCCGAACTCCCGTAGATTGGACAAAGACGAGACGAACTCCTTAGATTGAAGTAAGAGGAGCCGAACTCCCTTAGATTGGACAAAGAGGAGACTAACCCCTTGGACAAGGAGGAGACGAACTCCAGAGATTGGACAAGGAAGAGACGAACTCTATAGATTGGACCAAGAGGACCCGAACTCCCTTAGATAGAGCAAAGAAGAGACGAACTCCATAGATTGGAGTAAGAGGAGGCGAACTCCCTTAGTTTGGACATAGAGGAGACAAAATGCATAGATTGGACCAAGAGGAGCCGAACTCCCTTAGAATGGACAAAGAGGAGACGAACACCTTAGATCGGACTGAGAGGAGGCGAACTCCCTTACTTTGAACAATGAGGGAGACGAACGCCATAGATGGGACAAAGAGGAGGCAGACCTCACTTAGATTGGACAAAGAGGCGACTAACCCTTAGATGGGAGGAAGAGGAGGCGAACTCCATTACTTTGGAAAATGAGGGGAGACGAGTCCAACGATATTGGACAAGAGGAGACGAACGCCATAGATTGGACCAAGAGGAGCCGAACTCCCTAGATTGGACAAAGTGGAGACGAACTCCTTAGATTGGGGACTGAGAGGAGACGAACTCCATAGATTGGACAAAGAGGAGAGGAACTCCATAGAATGGAACAAGAGGAGCCGAACTCCCTAGATTGGACAAAGAGGAGACGATCTCCTTAGATTGGACTAAGAGGGGGCGAACTCCCTTACTTTGGACAATGAGGAGACGAACTCCATAGATTGGACAAAGAGGAGACGAACTCCATAGATTGGACCAAGAGGAGCCGAACTCCCTTAGATTGGACAAAGAGGAGACCAACTCCTTAGATTGGACAAAGAGGTGGCGAACTCCCTTAGTTTGGACAAAGAGGAGACGAAATCCACAGATTGGACCAAGGGGAGCCGAAATCCCTTAGATAAGACAAAGAGGAGACGTACTCCTTAGATTGGACAAAGAGGTGGCGAACTCCCTTACTTTGGACAAAGAGGTGACGAACTCCAGAGATTGGACAATGAAGAGACGAACTTCATAGATTGGACCAAGAGGAGCCGAACTCCCTTAGATTGGACAAAGAGGAGACGAACTCCTTAGATTGGACTAAGAGGAGGCGAACTCCCTTACTTTGGACAATGAGGAGACGAACTCCATAGATTGGACAAAGTGGAGCTGAACTCCCTTAGATTGGACAAAGAGGAGACTAACCCCTTAGATTGGAGTAAGAGGAGGCGAACTCCCTTACTTTGGACAATGAGAGACGAACTCCATAGATTGGACAAAGAGGAGACGAACTCCATAGATTGGACCAAGAGGAGCCGAACTCCATTAGATTGGACAAAGAGGAGATGAACTCCTTAGATTGGAGTAAGAGGAGGCGAACTCCCTTAGTTTGGGAACAATGAGGAGCCGAACTCATATATTGACAAAGAGGAGACGAACTCCATGAGATGGGCCAAGAGGAGCCGAAACTCGTCGATTGGACAAAGACGAGACGAATCCTTGATTGAAGTAAGAAGGAGCCGAAACTCCCTTAGATGGACAAGAGGAGGACTACCCTTACATTGGAGTAAGAAGGAGGAGCAACTTCCTACTGTGGACAATGAGTGCACGAAACTCCTAGATTGGAGAAAGAGGAGACGAACTCCATTAGTTTGGACAAGAGGAGCCGAACTTCCTTAGATTGGACAAAGAGAACACAAACGCCTTAGATTGAAGTAAGAGGAGACGAACTCCTGTTTAGATTGGACAACAGAGGAGACGAAACTCCTTGATTGGAGTATGAGTTATAGAGAGGTGAAAATCCCTTACTTTGGACAAAAGAGGAGACGAACTCCATAGATTGGACCAAGAGGAGCTGAATTCCCTTAGATAGGACAAAGAGGAGACGAACTCCTTAGATTGGACTTAGAGGAGGCGAACTCATTTAATTTGGACAAGGAGGAGATGAACTCCAGAGATTGGACAAGGAAGAGACGAACTCTATAGATTGGACCAAGAGGACCCGAACTCCCTTAGATAGGGCAAAGAAGAGACAAACTCCATAGATTGGAGTAAGAGGAGGCGAACTCCCTTAGTTTGGACATAGAGGAGACGAAATGCAAAGATTGGACCAAGAGGAGCCGAACTCCCTTAGAATGGACAAAGAGGAGACGAACACCTTAGATCGGACTGAGAGGAGGCGAACTCCCTTACTTTGAACAATGAGGAGACGAACTCCATAGATTGGACAAAGAGGAGCCGAACTCCCTTAGATTGGACAAAGAGGAGACTAACCCTTAGATTGGAGTAAGAGGAGGCGAACTCCCTTACTTGGGACAATGAGGAGACGAACTCCATAGATTGGACAAAGAGGAGACGAACTCCATAGATTGGACTAAGACTAGCCGAACTCCCTTAGATTGGACAAAGAGGAGACGAACTCCGTAGATGGACTGGAGAGTAGGCGAATCCTTACTTTGGACAATGCGGAGACGATAACTCCATAGGTTGGGACAAGAGGAGCCGAAACCTTAGATTGGACAAAGAGGAGGACAACCATTAGATGGATAAGAGGAGGCGAAATCACTACTTGGGACAATGAGGAGACGAACTCATAGATGACAAAAGAGGAGACGACTCCAGAGATTGGACCAAGAGGAGCCGAACTCCCTTTAGATTGACAAGAGTGAGACCAAATCTAGATTGGACAAAGGGTGGCGGAACGCCCTTGTTTGGACAAAGAGGGGAGACGAAAATCCAAGATTGGACCAAGAGGAGCCGAACTCCCTTAGATTGGACAAAGAGGAGACGAACTCCTTAGATTGGAGTAAGAGGGGGCGAACTCCCTTACTTTGGATAAAGAGGAGATGAACTCCTGAGATTGGACAAAGAAGAGACGAACTGCATAGATTGGACCAAGAGGAGCCGAACTCCCTTAGATTGGACAAAGAGGAGATGAACTCCTTAGATTGGACTAAGAGGAGGCGAACTCCCTTACTTTGGACAATGAGGAGACGAACTCCATAGATTGGACAAAGTGGAGCTGAACTCCCTTAGATTGGACAAAGAGGAGACTAACCCCTTTGATTGGAGTAAGAGGAGGCGAACTCCCTTACTTTGGACAATGAAGAGACGAACTCCATATATTGGACAAAGAGGAGCCGAACTCCCTTAGATTGGACAAAGAGGAGACTAACCCCTTAGATTGGAGTAAGAGGAGGCGAACTCCCTTACTTTGGACAATGAGGAGACGAACTCCATAGATTGGATCAAGAGGAGACGAACTCCCTTAGATAGGACAAAGAGGAGACGAACTCCTTAGATTGGACAATGAGGAGACGAACTCCATAGATAGGACAAAGTGGAGCCGAACTCCCTTAGATTGGACAAAGAGGAGACTAACCCCTTACATTGGAGTAAGAGGAGGCGAACTTCCTTACTTTGGACAATGAGTGCACGAACTCCATAGATTGGAGAAAGAGGAGACGAACTCCATAGTTTGGACCAAGAGGAGCCGAACTTCCTTAGATTGGACAAAGAGGAGACGAACGCCTTAGATTGAAGTAAGAGGAGCCGAACTCCTTTAGATTGGACAAAGAGGAGACGAACTCCTTAGATTGGAGTAAGAGGAGGTGAACTCCCTTATTTTGGACAAAAGAGGAGACGAACTCCATAGATTGGACCAAGAGGAGCTGAATTCCCTTAGATAGGACAAAGAGGAGACGAACTCCTTAGATTGGACTTAGAGGAGGCGAACTCATTTAATTTGGACAAGGAGGAGATGAACTCCAGAGATTGGACAAGGAAGAGACGAACTCTATAGATTGGACCAAGAGGACCCGAACTCCCTTAGATAGGGCAAAGAAGAGACAAACTCCATAGATTGGAGTAAGAGGAGGCGAACTCCCTTAGTTTGGACATAGAGGAGACAAAATGCATAGATTGGACCAAGAGGAGCCGAACTCCCTTAGAATGGACAAAGAGGAGACGAACTCCTTAGATCGGACTGAGAGGAGGCGAACTCCCTTACTTGGAACAATGAGGAGACGAACTCCATAGATTGGACAAAGAGGAGCCGAACTCCCTTAGATTGGACAAAGAGGAGACTAACCCCTTAGATTGGAGTAAGAGGAGGCGAACTCCCTTACTTTGGACAACGAGGAGACGAACTCCATAGATTGGAACAAAAGGAGACAAACTCCTTAGATTGGACTAAGAGGAGGCGAAGTCCCTTACTTTGGACAATGAGGAGACGAACTCCATAGATTGGACAAAAGAGGAGACGACCTCCTTAGATTGGACTAAGAGGAAGCGAACTCCCTTACTTTGGACAATGAGGAGACGAACTCCATAGATTGGACTAAGAGGAGCTGAACTCCCTTAGATAGGACAAAGAGGAGACGAACTCCTTAGATTGGACTTAGAGGAGGCGAACTCATTTAATTTGGACAAGGAGGAGACGAACTCCAGAGATTGGACAAGGAAGAGACGAACTCTATAGATTGGACCAAGAGGACACGAACTCCCTTAGATAGGGCAAAGAAGAGACGAACTCCATAGATTGGAGTAAGAGGAGGCGAACTCCCTTAGTTTGGACATAGAGGAGACGAAATGCATAGATTGGACCAAGAGGAGCCGAACTCCCTTAGTATGGACAAAGAGGAGACGAACACCTTAGATCGGACTGAGAGGAGGCGAACTCCCTTACTTTGAACAATGAGGAGACGAACTCCATAGATTGGACAAAGAGGAGCCGAACTCCCTTAGATTGGACAAAGAGGAGACTAACCCCTTAGATTGGAGTAAGAGGAGGCGAACTCCCTTACTTTGGACAATGAGGAGACGAGCTCCATATATTGGACAAAGAGGAGAAAAACTCCATAGATTGGACCAAGAGGAGCCGAACTCCCTTAGATTGGACAAAGTGGAGACGAACTCCTTAGATTGGACTGAGTGGAGGCGAACTCCCTTACTTTGGACAATGAGGAGACGAAACTCCCTAGGTGGACAAGAGGAGCCGAACTCCCTTAGATTGGACAAAGAGGAGACTAACCCTTAGATTGGAGTAAGAGGAGGCGAACTCCCTTACTTTGGACAATGAGAGACGAACTCCATAGATTGGACAAAGAGGAGACGAACTCCATAGATTGGACCAAGAGGAGCCGAACTCCCTTAGATTGGACAAAGAGGAGACCAACTCCTTAGATTGGACAAAGAGGTGGCGAACTCCCTTAGTTTCGACAAAGAGGAGACGAACTCCACAGATTGGACCAAGGGGAGCCGAAATCCCTTAGATAAGACAAAGAGGAGACGTACTCCTTAGATTGGACAAAGAGGTGGCGAACTCCCTTACTTTGGACAAAGAGGTGACGAACTCCAGAGATTGGACAATGAAGAGACGAACTTCATAGCTTGGACAAGAGGAGCGAACTCCATTAGATTGGACAGGAGGAGATGAACTCCTTAGATTGGACTAAGAGGAGAGCGAACTC
>JAGKPW010000892.1:0-10905 GCA_019926035.1 Melaleuca alternifolia
CGTGGTCGTTCTAGAAGTAAATTCAGGGATGATTCTACAGGGGCAGGTTCCAAAGGGCCTCCTTCACAGCCCATGGCTGCACTGGGTGCTGCTGATGGTGTTCGGGACAAGACTAAGATCCCCCAACAAAAGTCCTGGGCTAATGTGGCTCGGGCTACTGCTGCTATAGGGGATGATCTGTCCTTTATACCCCCTTCTTTTAATAACGGTAAACCATGTGTGCATATTTCCGAGGAGATCCTTCAAGCCACGGATAGGGTGTGGCACGAATCAGTGGTGGGTTATCTCGTTGGGAAGAAACTACCATTTAAGCTGATTGAAGCTGCGCTAAAACATTTGTGGGGAAATTTCTTGGTAGATATGAAGGCCAACGATGATGGCTTCTTCTTTTTTCACATCCCTGATGCGGAATTCCGTAGGAAAATCTTGGAGAGAGGACCCATCACGGTGGCAAGGATCCCTCTAGTTCTTTAACAATGGCATCCGATGCTAGTGCTAAAAAAAGAAAGACATGATAAAGTCCCGGTATGGGTTAAGCTCAGGAACCTACCTTATTCTGCTTGGTCCTCGAAGGGTATTAGTGCTATTGCTAGCACACTTGGCAAGCCCCTCTATGTTGATCAACATACACAACATAGGAGAGTCATTTCTTTTGCACGTGTTTGTGTGGAGATTAGTGCAAAAAAGCCCATCTATGACTCGATTTTAGTCTTTCAGGATGAAGAGGAGATTATAGTTACTGCAGAGTATGAATGGAAACCACTCCTTTGCCCTAAATGTGAAACTTTCGGACATAGATGTCCTGAATTGAAGTCGACAACTCCGGAGGATGTCTCGGCTTCTCGGGAGGAACATACAACCCCAATTAATGCTCAGGCAACTCCAACTCCAATGGGTGACACGACTAAGTCACAAACTGATTGGACTACGGTCCACTCCAAGCATAACAAGAACAAGAAGAAGGCAGCCTCTGCTGAGTTGTTACCTTCAGAGCAAAGGGCTAATCCTTTGATCCCCACGACACCTAGCTCTCACCATTCTGTCTCCTCTCACAATGAGACCCAACGAATTGATGTACATCCTGCGAGCTGCCCTGCATCCATTCCTTCTCCTTGCGTATCCAATGAGGACTCAGCTGAGGCTTCCAAGGTGCTGAGTTCATTACCCGATAGTTGTGATGATACCTCCTTCACAGACTCCTCTCACGAATTTTTTCAACCTAAGCTAAATTCTGTAGTTGGTGCACTATTGAGGAGTGGGAAAGCACTCCACAATGATGAAAACCCCCCTGAAGCTGTGAGTACTCATATTGTTGCTTGTTCCCCTCCTTCTGTGGAGGTGCTGAAAAAATCCACGGCCAAGAAGAAGGGCCGCAGTGCCAAAAGGAGGTAAGGCCCTTTCCTCCTAGCAACTTGTAAATATGATTTTGTGTGCTTGGAATATCAGGGGTCTATGTGATCCTGTTAAACAAGCGGAAGTCAGGTTTCTTGTACGGTCTAATAACCTTCTTTGCATTGGTATATTGGAAACCAAGGTCAACCTCGGAAATTTTGGTGAAATCTCTTCAAACTTGATTCCGGGCTGGACTTGGAAATCAAATTACGATTATTCTGACCTTGGGCGCATATGGATTGGTTGGGATCCGCAGCATGTATGCTTTGATCTCACAGCTTCTTCGCTGCAAGCTATGCATGGGTTCATTCGCCTTGTTGACTCGACTACGTTTTTTGCCATCTCTTTTGTATATGCTGGCCATACCTTTGTGGATAGGCGCTTGCTATGGATTGATTTGACCTCGAGAAAGAATTCTTTTCTGGACACACCGTGGGTTGTACTTGGTGACTTCAATGCCATTCGATTCCCATCCGATCGTGAAGGGGGAACTCTAGCTTGGCCACCGTCTTTTGATGAGTTCCACTCTTGCTTGTTGGAGGCTGAACTAGACGATCTCAGGTATATCGGGAGGAGATTCACTTGGGCTTCTTATGAAGGTCCCAATCGCATACAGAGGAAAATAGATAGAGTTCTTGTTAACCCCAAATGGGCTATGGATTTCAGTTACTCGGAAGCAACTTTTCTATCACCTGGCATCTCGGATCATACACCCATGGTGGTGAGAGTTTTGCCTTCAATCCAGGTTAGAAAACCTTTTAAATTCTACAACTTCTGGATGTTAGATCCTGGGTTCTTGCCTTTGGTATCTCAGATTTGGGAGCTTGATGTTAGAGGATCACCGATGTTCCAGCTATGCACCAAACTGAAACTATTAAAAGCCAAGCTTAAAGTGTTCAACCGACAGTCCTTTTCTGATATTTCTAGACGCACTTTGCTAGCTAGACAAAGCCTGAATTCTATTCAAGACAATCTTATGCAAGATCCAACCAACTCCCTACTTGCGCTAGAGGAGAAGTCTGCTGGTGATTTATTTTATAGCCTGCGCCTCCAGGAGGAACTTTTCTACAAGCAGAAATCTAGAATCCGCTGGCTTCAAGAAGGAGACCGTAACACTAAGTTCTTTCATTATTCTGTGAAGAGGAGGCAGCTCAACAACAGAATTTTATCAATTATTGATGAGTCTGGCTCTCAGACTTCTTCGGCGACTCAAGTTGTTGAGGCATTTGTGAGTTATTATAAACATCTCTTCGAGAGCCCTCCTCATATGTTGCCCCGTCCCTCGGCACAGAATGTTGCCGTCCATTTAAGAAGTAAGTTAAACACTTCTCATTTGACTATTCTTACTTCTTCTTACACGGAACAAGAAGTACGTGCCACTTTATTCTCCTTGACCTCTGGGAAGGCCCCGGGACCAGACGGATTCAATGCTGATTTTTTAAGAGATCTTGGGATGTTGTTGGTGAGTTAGTTACCTCCGCTATTTTAGATTTCCTTAACTCTGGAAACTTGCTACGCCAACTCAATACCACTATTATTGCATTAATTCCCAAGTGCTCTAATGCCTCCTCAGTAAGTGATTTCAGGCCTATCGCTTGCTGCAACACCATTTACAAATGTATCACCAAAATCTTGGCGAATCGGCTTGCGAAGGTATTGCCCTCTCTCATTGACGTGTCTCAAGCGGCTTTTGTAAAAGGGAGGAAAATATCAGATAACATCTTGCTGGCCCAAGAACTCTTTGCGGGCTTCCATCATGACACGTACTCTCCAAAGTGTGCGATCAAGGTCGACTTCAAGAAAGCTTACGATACGGTGGATTGGGCCTTCCTAGAGGCGACCCTCATTGGTTTTGGTTTCCCGATGCAATTCATTAAATCGATGATGGTATGTGTCCAAACCCCAAAATTTTCTATATCAATCAATGGTGAGTTGCATGGTTTCTTCTCAAGTTCAAGAGGACTAAGACAAGGCGATCCCCTCTCTCCATATTTATTTACTTTGGTCATGGAAGTATTCTCTAGGCTTATATCCACTACAACTGCATGTCCTCAATTTAACTACTATTGGCGATGTAAATCCACGAAGTTGACCCATCTCTTCTTTGCTGATGATGTCTTGCTATTTTGCCAAGCTGATATGGCTTCGGTCTCTTGCTTGAAGTTTGCAATTGACACATTCTCGGAGTGGTCGGGCCTTTTCCCAAACTCCTCTAAGAGTGAGGTATATATTTCAGGTAACTCTAATTCTTCACAAGACATCATTGGTTTTTTGAACTTTAGGGTGGGATCCTTACCTTTTCGATATCTTGGAGTGCCCGTGGTAGCAACTAGAGAAAGCCGATTGTGTCTCTTTGGTGAACTCCATCACCAAGAGAGTTCAATCTTGGACTCAACGGTTTCTATCATTTGCTGGCCGTCTCCAATTGGTTAAATCTGTCCTTCATGCAATTCAGGTTTATTGGTCCAATATTTTCATCTTACCTGTTTCAGTTCTGGATTGTATTGAGAAGATCATTAGGCAGTTCTTGTGGAAAGGCCCTTCCTTAGGCTCCGGGGGTGCAAAAGTCTCATGGCATGATGTATGCTTCCCAAAAGAAGAGGGAGGACTCGGTATAAGGCGCCTAAAACAAAGCAACAAAGCTTCCATGCTCAAACATATTTGGGCCCTTTTCTCAGACAAAGAATCGCTCTGGTGCATTTGGATACATTCTAATTTCATCAAGAACCGGAGTTTTTGGGAGGTACGTAGACCTACGTTCTGTTCTTGGTCTTGGAAGAAGATCATTGACTTAGGGAAAGAATTCAGACATATGTTTCACTGGTGTGTGGGGGATGGGCTTTCTATTTCCTTATGGTTCGATGCTTGGCATCCAAATGGCCCGCTCAATATGCTGTTTAGTAACCGACAAATCTATCTATCGGGTTACCCAAGAGATGCCTCACTTGCTGAATTACTAGAGAACCGGGCTCCTAATTCGAATCTTATGGAGACATTGATTGATTGGGGGGGTGACCTCCCTACACCTACTGCCCATCCAGATCGATTTTTGTGGAAAGGTTCAAATTCTGGAAAATTTTCGTCTTCTTCAGCTTGGAAAGCTATAAGACCGAAGAAACCTCGGGTTCACTGGTTCGAATTTATTTGGGATTCATCCATCGCTCCTGCACACCAATTCCTCCTATGGTTGATGACAAAAAGAAGACTCCCTACCCAGGTTTTTCTTCTAACTTATGGTAGAATCACTAATGCTACATGTGCATTTTGCCATCTAAGGCCGGACTCGATTGACCATCTTTTCTTCGGATGCTCCATAACTAAACACTTAGCCCTTTTTTGGTCGCGGAATTGTCTTCTTGATTGGCAAGAGGGTGGCTGGAATACCACCCTTAATTGGGCTATTACTCATATATCCGACAATCAATTTTCCCAAAAGATTGCGAGGTTCCTCTTGGAGCGGTGTGCCACATCAATTGGAAGTCTAGGAACAACATCTTATTCAGGAACTGCGACAGATTCCTCCAGGCAATGAAGATGCGACTTTTGAAACTTGTCAAGGACTTCGCTAGAACTCAGAAGAATGTCATTGACACTACTACGAATAGAAGAATTCAACATAATTGGGGCTTGGATGACTCCATTTTTTTGTAAGACTTGTTCTTCCCCTTTTGTTGGTACCTTATAGTCTTTGAGATTCATGGTATTCCTCCACTTAACTCATTTAGAGTGTAAGTGTAGGCCTGTAGTACCGGTCTCTCCGTTTCTTCTTATCTCCTACTTATGTACATCCTCTAGTTTCTGAGACTCACGATACTCCTTCACTTAGCTCACATGAGTGTAAGTGTAGGTTTGTAGTATCGGTTTCTCCATATCATGTACTTTTGGCTCTAAAGATCAATATACTTTTACCCTACCAAAAAAAAAAAAAACTCCTTGGTTTGGACCAACATAGACGAACTCCCTTAGCTTGTGACCAAAAGGAGATGAACTCTTTAGGAAGGACCAAAAGGAGACGAACTCTCTTAAATTGGACCAAGAGGAGACGAAGTCCCTTAGATTGGACCAAAAAGAGACGAACTCCTTAGATTGAACCAAGAGAGGACGAACTCCCTTAGCTTGGACTAACAGGAGACGAACTACTTAGATTGGACCAAGAGGAGACGAACTCCTTAGATTGGACCAAGAGAGGACGAACTCCCTTAGATTGGACCAAGGGAGAACGAACTCCTTAGATTGGACCAAGAGATGACGAACTCCTTAGCTTCGACCAAAAAGAGACCAACTCCTTTAGATTGGCCTAAGAGGAGAGAACCTCCCTTCGATGGGACCAATGGTATACGAAATAACTTCCTTAGATTGAACCAAACGGAAACGAACTCTTAGATTGGACCAAGGAGACTAAATTGTTTCCCCTTACTTATTGGTCCGAGGCAGAGCGAACCTGCTGAGATTGGACCAAAGGAAGATGAAACTCCTTAGATGGCGCCAACATGAATAACTCCCATAGATTGGACCCTCAAGACATGAACTTACTTTGAAAGGACCAAAAGGAGATGAACTCCCTTGATGGGATCAAAAGGAGACGAACTCCCTCAGATTGGACAAAAAGGAGACGAACTCCTTAGATTGGACCAACAGAAGACGAACTCCCTTAGATTGGACCAATAAGAGACGAACTCCTTAGATTAGACCAACAAAGACGAACTCCTTAGAAGGGACCAACAGGCGACGAACTTACTTATAATGGACCAAAAGGAGACGAACTCCTTAGATTGGACCAAGAGGAGATGAACTCTTTAGGATGGACCAAAAGGAGACGAACTCCTTAGATTGGATTAACAGGAGACGAACTCCCTTAGATTGGATCAAAAGGAGAGGAACTCCTTAGATTGGACTAACAGGGGATGAACTCCCTTAGATTTGACCAACAATAGATGAACTTACTTAGAATGGACCAAAAGGAGACGAACTCCTTAGAAGAGATCAAAAGGAGACGAACTCCTTAGAATGGACCAAAAGGAGACGAACTCCCTTAGACTGGACCAAAAGGAGACGAACTCCCTTAGATTGGACAAAAAGGAGATTAACTCCTTAGAAGGGACCAAAAGGAGACGAACTCCCTTAGATTGGACAAAAAGGAGACGAACTCCTTGGTTTGGACCAACAGGAGACGAACTCCTTTAGATTGGACCAAAAGGAGACGAACTCCTTAGATTAGACCAACAGGAAAGGAACTCACTTAGATTGGACCCAGAAGACATGAACTTACTTAGAATGGTCCAAAAGGAGACGAACTCCTTAGAAGGGACCAAAAGGAGACGAACTCCTTAGACTGGACCAAAAGGAGACGAATGACTTAGAATGACCACAAGGGAGACGAAAACTCCTTAGATGGCATTAACATGAGCCGAACTCCTTAGATGGATCAAAAGGGGGGGGAAGGGGAGGGGAACTCCTTAGATTGGACTAACAGGGGATGAATCCTTAGATTTGACCAACAATAGGTTGAACTAACTTATGAATGGACCAAAAAGGAGACGAACTCCTTAGAAGAGGCAAAAGAGACGAAACTTCTTAAATGGACCAAAAGGAGACGAACTCACTTGACTGGACCCAAAAGGAGACGAACTCCCTTGATTGGGACAAAAAGAGATTAATCCTTAGAAGGGACCAAAATGGAGACGAACACCTTAGATTAGACCAATAGGAGACGAACTCACTTAGATTGGACCCACAAGACATGAACTTACTTAGAATGGTCCAAAAGGAGACGAACTCATTAGAAGGGACCAAAAGGAGACGAACTCCTTAGACTGGACCAAAAGGAGACGAATTACTTAGAATGGACCAAAGGGAGACGAACTCCTTAGATTGGATTAACAGGAGACGAACTCCCTTAGATTGGATCAAAAGGAGAGGAACTCCTTAGATTGGACTAACAGGGGATGAACCCCCTTAGATTTGACCAACAATAGATGAACTTACTTAGAATGGACCAAAAGGAGACGAACTCCTTAGAAGAGACCAAAAGGAGACGAACTTCTTAGAATGGACCAAAAGGAGACGAACTCCCTTAGACTGGACCAAGAGTAGACGAACTCCCTTAGATTGGACAAAAAGGAGATTAACTCCTTAGAAGGGACCAAAAGGAGACGTACTCCCTTAGATTGGACAAAAAGGAGACGAACTCCTTGGTTTGGACCAACAGGAGACGAACTCCCTTAGATTGGACCAAAAGGAGATGAACTCTTTAGGATGGACCAAAAGGAGACGAACTCCCTTTGGTTGGACCGAAAGGAGTCAAACACCTTTCATTGGACCAAAAGGAGACGAACTCCTTAGATTGGACTAACAGGAGACGAACTCCCTTAGATTGGACAAAAAGGAGACGAACTCCTTAGAAGGGACCAAAAGGAGACGAACTCTCTAGAGTGGACAAAAGGAGACGAACTCCTTGATTGGAAACAAACAGGCGACGCAACACTACTTAGATGGACCAAAGGAGACGGGAATAACTTCCCTTAGTAGATCGACCAAAAAGAGACAACGCCTCGAGTGGCCTAAGAGGGGAGAGGAAACCTCCTTAGAGTGGAACAATGGCGTGCTTAACTTCATTAGATGAACAAAAAGGCAACGAACTACTAGATTGCGACCCAAAAAAGGAGACGAAATCCCTTAGATTGGTCCAACAAGAGGCGAACCTGCTGAGATTGGACCAAAAGGAGACGAGCTCCTCAGATTCGACCAACATGAGATAACTCCCATAGATTGGACCCTCAAGACATGAACTTACTTTGAATGGACCAAAAGGAGACGAACTCCCTCGATGGGATCAAAAGGAGACGAACTCCCTCAGATTGGACCAACAGAAGACGAACTCCTTAGATTGGACCAACAGAAGACGAACTCCCTTAGATTGAACCAATAAGAGACGAACTCCTTAGATTGGACCAAAAGGAGACAAACTCCTTAGATTGGACCAAAAGGATACGAACTCCTTACAATGGACGAACAGGAGACGAACTCCCTTAGATTGGGCCAAAACGATACGAACTCCTTAGATTGGACCAACAGGAGACGAACTCCTTTAGATTTGATCAACAAGAGACGAACTTACTTAGATTGGACCACAAGGAGAAGAACTCCTTAGAATGGTCCAAAAGGACACGAACTCTTTAGATTGGACCAACAGGAGACGAACTCCCTTAGATTGGACCAAAAGGAGAGGAACTCCTTAGATTGGACTAACAGGTGACGAACTGCCATAGATTTGACCAACAAGAGATGAACTTAATTAGAATGGACCAAAAGGAGACGACCTCCTTAGAAGAGACCAAAAGGAGACGAACTCCTTAGAATGGACCAAAAGGAGACGAACTCCCTTAGATTGGACCAAAAGGAGACGAACTCCTTAAAAGGGTCCAAAAGGACAAGAACTCCCTGAGATTGGACAAAAAGGAGACGAACTCCTTAGAAGGTACCAAAAGGAGACGAACTCTCTTAGATTGGATCAAAAGGAGACGAACTCCTTAGATTGGACCAACAGGAGACGAACTCCCATAGATTGGACCAAAAGGAGACGAACTCCTTAGATTGGACCAAAAGGAAACGAACTTTCTTAGAATGGAAAAAAAAAAAGAGAAGAACTCCTTAGAAAGGACCAAAAGTAGCGGAACTCCTTAGATTGGACCAAAAGGAGATGAAGTCCTTTCGATTGGACCAAAAGGAGACGAACTCCTTAGATTGGACCAAAAGGAGACGAACTCCTTAGATTGGACCAACAGGAGAGGAACTTCTTAGAAGGGACCAAACGGAAACGAACTTTCTTAGATTGGGAAAAAAGGAGAAGAACTCCTTAGAAAGGACCAAAAGTAGCGGAACTCCTTAGATTGGACCAAAAGGAGACGAACTCCTTTCGATTGGACCAAAAGGATACGAACTCCTTAGATTGGACCAAAGGAGAAGAGTCCTTTTAGATTGGGACCAACAGGAAAATGACTTACTTAGAATGGACCAGTAGGGACGAACTCCCTTTAGACGGTCCAAAAGGAGACAATAACTCCCGTCAGACGTGGACCAAAAAGAAGACGAAAGTCCTCAGATTGGACCCAACAGGGAGACTTCCTTAGAGGACCAAAGGAGAGAAACCTTTAGATGGACCAAAAGGGACGAACTCCTTAGATGGACAAACGCAGAAGAACTCCCCTTGGATTGGACAACCACACAAAAAGAGAAGAACTCCTTGGATGACAACAGGAGACGAATCCTTAGATAGATTGGACCACAAAGGAGACGAACTCCTTAGAATGGACCAAGGAGACGACACCTCCTTAGTTGGACCAAAAGGAGTCGAACTCCTTAGAAGGACCAAAGGAGACGAACTCCGCTTACATGGACGAAAAGGAGACGAACTCCTTAGATTGGACCAAAACGAGACAAACACCTTAGAAGGGACAAAAAGGAGACGGACTTTCTTAGATTGGACCAAAAGGAAAGGAACTCCTTAGAAGGGACCAAAAGGAGACAAACTTTCTTAGATTGGACGTAAAGGAGACAAACTCCTTAGAAGGGACCAAAAGGAGTCGAACTCCTTTTGATTGGACCAAAAGGAGACAAACTCCTTAGATTGGACCAAAAGGAGACAAACTCCTTAAGATGGACCAAAAGGAGACGAACTCCTTAGAATGGACCAAAAGGAGACGAACTCCTTAGATTGGACCAACAGGAGACGAACTCCCTTGGATTGGACAAAAAGGAGATGAACTCCTTGGATTGAACCAACAGGAGACGAACTCCCTTAAATTGGACCAAAAGGAGATGAACTCCTTAGAATGGACCAAATGGAGACACACTCCCTTAGGTTGGACCAAAAGGAATCGAACTCCTTTGAAGGGACCAAAAGGAGACGAACTCCCTTAGATTGGACGAACAGACATAAAACTTACTTAAAGAAATGGACCAAAACGGAGGACGAACTGCCTGGGTGGACCAAAAGGAGGGGGGGGGACGAAAACCTCTTAGAAGGGACGAAAAGGAGACGATCTTTCTTAGATTGGATCAAATGGAGACGAACTCCATAGAAAGGACCAAAAGGAGACGAACACCTTTAGATTTGACCAAAAGGAGACGAACACCTTAGAAGGGACCAAAAGGAGACGAACTCCTTAGATTGGACCAACAGGACATGAACTTACTTAGAATGGACCAATAGGAGACGAACTCCCTAGAACGGTCCAAAAGGAGACAAACTCCGTTAGATTGGACCAAAAGAAGACGAATTCCTTAGATTGGACCAACAGGAGACGAACTCCTTAGAAGGGACCAAAATGAGATGAACTCTCTTAGATTGGACCAAAAGGAGACGAACTCCTTAGATTGGACCAACAGAAGATGAACTCCCTTGGATTGGACAAAAAGGAGATGAACTCCTTGGATTGGACAAAAAGGAGATGAACTTCTTGGATTGGACCAACAGGAGACGAACTCCCTTAGATTGGACCAAAAGGAGACGAA
>JAGKPW010000893.1:10000-12874 GCA_019926035.1 Melaleuca alternifolia
GTGTGTGTTGGCGGGCTCCGTGCTGGTGCATCGAACTGCTTCCCTCACTTTCGATCAATCGTTCGCTCCAAGAGTTGATGTTGGATGCAAAAAGCGATTTCCTGTGTTGCATACCTATCGCGAACGAAGTTTTGTGCCCTTTAGCGGTCCCTTTCCATCAAAGCATCCTTTTTTTGAATTGCTTGGTTGGACTAGATAGTCGGCTTGTGCTCCAATGAACGTTGCCTCCCGGATCGTTCTATGGACCCTGATGCCTACTTGTTTCGCTCGGGTGCGGAACCTTTTTCACGGCACTAGGGTCTTGGGGCCCCTTGTTATTTCCCCAATCTGTTAAGCGTTCATCGCTTTTACTGGAATGACGCTCTTGCCTTGTCTTTGAACCAACTGGAGCTTCTCGAGCTTTCATGATGGATCATTGCTAGGCCGGACGTCGTGAAGGAATGCTACCTGGTTGATCCTGCAAGTAGTCATATGCTTGTCTCAAAGATTAAGCCATGCATGTGTAAGTATGAACTAATTCAGACTGTGGAACTGCGAATGGCTCATTAAATCAGTTATAGTTTGTTTGATGGTATTTGCTATTCGGATAACCGTAGTAATTCTAGAGCTAATACGTGCAACAAACCCCGACTTTTTGAAGGGATGCATTTATTAGATAAAAGGTCGACGCGGGCTTTGCCCTTTGCTCTGATGATTCATGATAACTTGACGGATCGCACGGCCATCGTGCCGGCGACGCATCATCAAATTTCTGCCCTATCAACTTTCGATGGTAGGATAGTGGCCTACTATGGTGGTGACGGGTGACGGAGAATTAGGGTTCGATTCCGGAGAGGGAGCCCGAGAAACGGCTACCACATCCAAGGAAGGCAGCAGGCGGCGCAAATTACCCAATCCTGAACACGGGGAGGTAGGCAATAATAACAATACCGGCTCCTTTGCGTCTGTTAATTGGAATGAGTCAATCTAAATCCCTTAAACGTAGGATCCATTTGAGGGCAAGTCTGGTGCCAGCAGCAGGCCGCGGTATTCCAGCTCCAAGAGCGTATATTGAATGTTGTTGCAGTTACAAAGCTCGAGTTCCCTTGGTTGGGGCTACCGGTCCGCCTCGCGGGTGCCCTGCCACCGATTGGCTCGTCCCTTCTACCTGCTCTACCCTTCCTTAATTGGCCGTGTCGGCCTCAGGGGGCTGGCTTTACTTTGAAGAAATTATAGTGCTCAAAGAAGCCTAAACGATCTGTAATACATAGCATGGGATAACATCATAGGATTCCGGTCCTATTGTGTTGGCCTTCGGGATCGGAGGAATGATTAACAGGGACAGTCGGGGGCATTCGTATTTCATAGTCAGAGGTGAAATTCTTGGATTTAAGAAAGACGAACAACTGCGAAAGCATTTGCCAAGGATGTTTTCATTAATCAAGAACGAAAGTTGGGGGCTCTAAGACGATCAGATACCGTCCTAGTCTCAACCATAAACGATGCCGACTAGGGATCGGCGGATGTTTACTTTTAGGACTCCGCCGGCACCTTATGTGAAATCAAAGTTTTTGGGTTCCGGGGGGAGTATGGTCGCAAGGCTGAAACTTAAAGGAATTGACGGAAGGGCACCACCAGGAGTGGAGCCTGCGGCTTAATTTGACTCAACACGGGGAAACTTACCATGTCCAGACATAGTAAGGATTGACAGACTGAGAGCTCTTTCTTGATTCTATGGGTGGTGGTGCATGGCCGTTCTTAGTTGGTGGAGCGATTTGTCTGGTTTATTCCGATAACGAACGAGACCTCAGCCTGCTAACTAGCTATGTGGATGTACATCTCCACGGCCAGCTTCTTAGAGGGACTATGGTCGTTTAGACTAATGAAGTTTGAGGCAATAACAGGTCTGTGATGCCCTTAGATGTTCTGGGCCGCACGCGCGCCACACTGATGTATTCAACGAGTCTATAGCCTTGGCCGACAGGCCTGGGGAATCTTTGAAATTTCATCGTGATGGGGATAGATCATTGCAATTGTTGGTCTTCAACAAGGAATTCCTAGTAAGCGCGAGTCATCAGCTCGCGTTGACTACGTCCCTGCCCTTTGTACACACCGCCCGTCGCTCCTACCGATTGAATGGTCCGGTGAAGTGTTCGGATCGCGGCGACGTGGGCTGTTCGCCGCCGATGACGTCGCGAGAAGTCCACTGAACCTTATCATTTAGGGGAAGGAGAAGTCGTAACAAGGTTTCCGTAGGTGAACCTGCGGAAGGATCATTGTCGAATCCCGCACAGCAGAACGACCAGAGAACTAGTAACAAACTCGACGGGGGCGGTGGGCTCGCCTAACGTCCCCCTACGCTCGGATCGCGCGGGCGCCTAGCGCGCTCGGGCGTTTCTCGCCGCCATTAACGAACCCCCCCGGCGTATGCGCCAAGGGAATCAAACAGAGTGCGATGCTCCATCACCCCATACAGGTGCTGCAGGGAAGGCCATGCATCTCCATTACTTATAACGACTCTGGCAACGGATATCTCCGGCTCATCCGCATCGATTAGACCTAGCACCTGTCTGCGATACTTGGTGTTAATTGGCAGAATCCCGTGAACCATCGAGTCTTTGAACGCAAGCTGCGCCCGTAACCATCCGGTGAGGGCACGTTTGCCTGGGTGTCACACATGGCGTTGCCCCTAAATCCTTCGCACCGAATGCGGGCGGGAGGAACTTGGGCGCGTAAGTTGGCCTCTCGTGACGACCTCGTCCCGGTTGGCCCAAAATCGAGCGTCGGAGCTTAGCACCACGACATTCGGTGGTTGAACCCCATTGATCAGTGTCGCGTGTGCCGCTCGTGCGCGCGCTCCGCGAATCTAATATTTTACCAACGCGACCCCAGGTC
>JAGKPW010000894.1:0-11499 GCA_019926035.1 Melaleuca alternifolia
GACCAACAGGAGACGAACTTACTTAAAATGGACCAAAAGGAGATGAACTCCTCAGAATGGAGGAAATGAAGACGAACTCCTTAGATTGGACCAACAGGATATGAACTCCCTTACATTTTATGAACAAGAGACGAACTTACATAGATTAGAACAAAAGGAGACGAACGCCTTAGATTACACTAAATGGAGACGAACACCTTAGATTAGACCAATAGGAGACGAACTCTCTTAGGTTGGACCAAAAGGAGACGAACTCCCTTAGATTGGACAAACAGGAGACGAACTACTTAGATTGGACCAAAAGGAGACGAACTCCTTAGATTGGACCAACAGGAGACGAACTCTCTTAGATTCGACCAACAGAAGACGAACTTACTTAGAATGGACCAAAGGGAGACAAAGTCCCTTAGATTGCACCAACAGGAGACGAACTCCCCTAGACTGGACCAAAAGGAGACGAACTCCTTAGAATGGACCAAAAGGAGACGAACTCCCTTAGTTTTTTTTTTGGTCGATAACGAACTCCCTTAGGTTGCACCAAACGGAGTCGAACTCCTTAGCTTGGACCAAAAGGAGATGAACTCCTTAGAAAGAGACCAAAGGAGACGAACTCCCTTAGATTGGACCAAAAAGAGCGAACTCCTAGATGGCCACAAGAACGAACCTCCGTAAAGGACCACCAGAACGAACTTCTTATATGGAGCAAAAGGATACGAACTCCTAGATGGACCAAGAGTAATGAAATTAAAATCCCTTAAGTGGATCGACAAGAGAGACGACTACTTGATTGGACAAAGGAGACGAACTCCGTAGATCGACCAACAGGAGACAAACTTATTTAAATGTCCAAAAGAGACAAACTCCTTAGATTCGACCAACAGGAGACGAACTCACTTAGATTGAACCAACAAGACATGAACTTACTTAGAATGGACAAAAAGGAGACGAACTCCCTAGAAGGGACCAAAAGGAGACGAACTCCCTTAGATTGGACCAAAGGGAGAGGAACTCCTTAGATTGGACTAACAGGGGACGAACTGCCATAGATTTGACCAACAAGAGATGAACTTAATTAGAATGGACCAAAAGGAGACGAACTGCTTAGAATGGACCAAAAGGAGACGAACTCCCTTAGATTGGACCAAAAGGAGACGATCTCCTTAAAAGGGTCCAAAAGGACACGAACTCCCTGAGATTGGACAAGAAGGAGACGAACTCCTTAGAAGGTACCAAAAGGAGACGAACTCTCTTAGATTGGACCAAAAGGAGACGAACTCCTTAGATTGGACCAACAGGATATGAACTCCCTTAGATTTTATGAACAAGAGACGAACTTACATAGATTAGACCAAAAGGAGACGAACTGCTTAGATTAGACTAAATGGAGACGAACACCTTAGATTAGACCAATAGGAGACGAACTCCCATAGATTGGACCAAAAGGAGACGAACTCCTTTGATTGGACCAAAAGGAGACGAACTCCTGAGATTGGACCAACAGGAGACGAACTTACTTAGAATGGACCAAAACGAGACGAACTCCTTACATTCGACCAACAGGAGACGAACTCCCTTAGATTGGACCAAAAGACGACGAACTCCTTAGATTGGACCAACAGGAGACGAACTTACTTAAAATGGACCAAAAGGAGACGAACTCCTCAGAATGGACGAAAAGAAGACGAACTCCTTAGATTGGACCAACAGGAGACGAACTCCCTGACGAACCCCTTAGAAGGGACCAAAAGGAGACGAACTACCTTAGATTGGACCAAAAGCAGACGATCTTCTTAGAAGGAACCAAAAGGAGACGAACTTCTTAGAATGGACCAAAAGGAGACGAACTCCCTTAGACTGGACCAAAAGGAGACGAACTCCCTTAGATTGGACAAAAAGGAGATTAACTCCTTAGAAGGGACCAAAAGGAGACGAACTCCCTTAGATTGGACCAAAAGGAGATGAACTCTTTAGGATGGACCAAAAGGAGACGAACTCCCTTAGGTTGGACCGAAAGGAGTCAAACCCCTTTCATTGGACCAAAAGGAGACGAACTCCTTAGATTGGACTAACAGGAGAAGAACTCCCAAAGAATGGATCAAAAGGAGACGAACTCCTTAGATTGGACCAAAAGGAGACGAACTCCTTAGATTGGACCAACAGGAGATGAACTCCCTTAGATTGGATCAATAAGAGACGAACATACTTAGATTGGACCAAAAGGAGACGAACTCCTTAGATTGGACGAACAGGAGACGAACTCTCTTAGATTGGACCAACAGGAGACGAACTCTCTTAGATTCGACCAACAGGAGACGAACTTACTTAGAACGGACCAAAGGGAGACAAAGTCCCTTAGATTGCACCAACAGGAGACTAACTCCCCTAGACTGGACCAAAAGGAGACGAACTCCTTAGAATGGACCAAAAGGAGACGAACTCCCTTAGTTTTTTTTTTTGGTCGATAACGAACTCCCTTAGGTTGCACCAAACGGAGTCGAACTCCTTAGCTTGGACCAAAAGGAGACGAACTCCTTAGAAGAGACCAAAAGGAGACGAACTCCCTTAGATTGGACCAAAAGGATACGAACTCCTTAGATTAGACCAAAAAAGACGAACTCCTTAGAAGGGACCAACAGGAGACGAACTTACTTATAATGGAGCAAAAGGAGACGAACTCCTTAGATTGGACCAAGAGGAGATGAAATCCCTTAAATTGGATCGACAAGAGACGAACTTACTTAGATTGGACCAAAAGGAGACGAACTCCTTAGAATCGACCAACAGGAGACGAACTCACTTAGATTGAACCAACAAGACATGAACTTACTTAGAATGGACGACAAGGAGACGAACTCCCTAGAAGGGACCAAAAGGAGACGAACTCCCTTAGATTGGACCAAAGGGAGAGGAACTCCTTAGATTGGACTAACAGGGGACGAACTGCCAAAGATTTGACCAACAAGAGATGAACTTACTTAGAATGGACCAAAAGGAGACGAACTCCTTAGAAGAGACCAAAAGGAGACGAACTCCTTATAATGGACCAAAAGAAGACGAACTCCTTAGAAGAGACCAATAGGAGACGAACGCCTTAAAGGGTCCAAAGGAGAACGAACTCCTTGAGCTTGGACAAAAAGGAGCTGGAACGCCCTTAAAAGGTACCAAAAGGGACGAACTCCGTAAAAGGTACCAAAAGGAGACGAACTCTCTTAATTGTACCAAAAGGAGACGAACATCCTTAGATTGGACCAACAGGAGACGAACTTACGATGAAGGAGAACGAACTCCCTTAGATTGGCCAAAAGAGAGAACTCTTTGGATGGACCAAAAGGAACTAACTCCTGCTTAGGTTGGCCGAAGGAGCCACACCTTTCATTGACCAAAGGAGACGAACCCTGAGATTGGACTAACAGGGAAAACTCCCTGAGATTGGACAAGGAGACGAACTCCTTAGAATGGACCAAAAGGAACCGAACTCCCTTAGATTGGACCAAAAGGAGACGAACTCCTTAAAAGGGTCCAAAAGGACAAGAACTCCCAGAGATTGGACAAAAAGGAGACGAACTCCTTAGAAGGTACCAAAAGGAGACGAACTCTCTTAGATTGGATCAAAAGGAGACGAACTCCTTAGATTGGACCAACAGGAGACGAACTCTCATAGATTGGACCAAAGGAGACGAACTCCTTTGATTGGACCAAAAGGAGACGAACTCCTGAGATTGGACCAACAGGAGACGAACTTACTTAGAATGGACCAAAACGAGACGAACTCCTTACATTCGACCAACAGGAGACGAACTCCCTTAGATTGGACCAAAAGACGACAAACTCCTTAGAATGGACCAACAGGAGACGAACTTACTTAAAATGGACCAAAAGGAGACGAACTCCTCAGAATGGACGAAAAGAAGACGAACTCCTTAGATTGGACCAACAGGAGACGAACTCCCTTAGATTGGACCAAAGGAGACGAACCCCTTAGAAGGGACCGAAAGGAGACGAACTACCTTAGATTGGACCAAAAGCAGACGATCTTCTTAGAAGGGACCAAAAGGAGACGAACTCCCTTAGATTGGACCAAAAGGAGACGAACTCCTTAGATTGGACCTACTGGAGACGAACTCCCTTAGATTGGACTAAAAGGAGATGAACTCCTTAGATTGGACCAACGGGAGACGAACTCCCCTAGATTGGACCAACAGGAGATAAACTCTCTTAGATTAAACCAAAAGGAGACGAACTCCTTAGATTGGACCAACATGAGACGAACTCCTTTAGATTGGACCAAAAGGAGACGAACTCCTTAGATTAGACCAACAGGAGAGGAACTCACTTAGATTGGACCAACAAGACATGAACTTACTTAGAATGGTCCAAAAGGAGACGAACTCCTTAGAAGGGACCAAAAGGAGACGAACTCCTTAGAAGGGTCCAAAAGGAGACGAACTCCTTAGGGACCAAAAGGAGACGAACTCCCTTAGATTCGACCAAAAAGAGACGAACTCCTTAGATTGGCCTAACAGGGGAGGAACTCCCTTAGATTGGACCAACGGGTGACTAACTTCCTTAGATTGTACAAAAAGGAAACGAACTCCTTAGATTGGACCCAAAGGAGACGAAATCCCTTAGATTGGTCCAACAAGAGGCGAACCTGCTGAGATTGGACCAAAAGAAGACGAACTCCTTAGATTCGACCAACATGAGATAACTCTCATAGATTGGACCCTCAAAACATGAACTTACTTTGAATGGACCAAAAGGAGACGAACTCCCTCGATGGGATCAAAAGGAGACGAACTCCCTCAGATTGGACAAAAAGCAGACGAACTCCTTAGATTGGACCAACAGAAGACGAACTCCCTTAGATTAGGCCAATAAGAGACGAACTCCTTAGATTAGACCAACAAAGACGAACTCCTTAGAAGGGACCAACAAGAGACGAACTTACTTATAATGGACCAAAAGGAGACGAACTCCTTAGATTGGACCAAGAGGAGATGAAATCCCTTAAATTGGATCGACAAGAGACGAACTTTCTTAGATTGGACCAAAAGGAGACGAACTCCTTAGATTCGACCAACAGGAGACGAACTCACTTAGATTGAACCAACAAGACATGAACTTACTTAGAATGGACAAAAAGGAGACGAACTCCCTAGAAGGGACCAAAAGGAGACGAACTCCCTTAGATTGGACCAAAGGGAGAGGAACTCCTTAGATTGGACTAACAGGGGACGAACTGCCATAGATTTGACCAACAAGAGATGAACTTAATTAGAATGGACCAAAAGGAGACGAACTGCTTAGAATGGACCAAAAGGAGACGAACTCCCTTAGATTGGACCAAAAGGAGACGATCTCCTTAAAAGGGTCCAAAAGGACACGAACTCCCTGAGATTGGACAAGAAGGAGACGAACTCCTTAGAAGGTACCAAAAGGAGACGAACTCTCTTAGATTGGACCAAAAGGAGACGAACTCCTTAGATTGGACCAACAGGATATGAACTCCCTTAGATTTGGACAAAACGGATAACGAACTCCTTTGATTGGACCAAAATGATACGAACGCCTGAATTACCACCAAGAGACGAACGTCTTAGAATGGACAAAACTGACGACTCCTTAGCATTCGACCACCAGAGACAACTCCCTTTAGATTGGAAAAAACCGAAAAAAAAAACCAAAGACGACGACTCCTTAATTTGGACACAGGCACGACTTACTTATAAATGACCAAAAGGAAACAAATCCTCAGAGTGGGACGAAAAGAAGAACGAACTCCTTAGTTGGGACCAACCAGAGATGACTCCCGTAGATTTTAGAACAAGAGACTCACTTACATAGATTAGACCACAAGGAGACGAACTCCTTAGATTATAACTAAATGGAACGAACACCTTAGCTTAGACCAATCGAACGAAACTCACTTAGATTGACCATACAGCAATGAACTTACTTAGAATGGACCAAAAAGAGACGAACTCCCTTAGATTGGACAAAAAGAAGACGAACTCCTTAGACTGGACCAAAAGGAGACGAATTACTTAGAATGGACCCAAGGGAGACGAACTCCTTAGATTGGATTAACAGGAGACGAACTCCCTTAGATTGGATCAAAAGGAGAGGAACTCCTTAGATTGGACTAACGGGGGATGAACTCCCTTAGATTTGACCAACAATACATGAACTTACTTAGAATGGACCAAAAGGAGACGAACTCCTTAGAAGAGACCAAAAGGAGACGAACTTCTTAGAATGGACCAAAAGGAGACTAACTCCTTTAGACTGGACCAAAAGGAGACGAACTCCCTTAGATTGGACAAAAAGGAGATTAACTCCATAGAAGGGACCAAAAGGAGACGAACTCCCTTAGATTGGACCAAAAGGAGATGAACTCTTTAGAATGGACCAAAAGGAGACGAACTCCATTAGGTTGGACCGAAAGGAGTCAAACACCTTTCTTTGGACCAAACGGAGACGAACTCCTTAGATTGGACTAACAGGAGACGAACTCCCTTAGATTGGACAAAAAGGAGACGAACTCCTTAGAAGGGACCAAAAGGAGACGAACTCTCTTAGATTGGACCAAAAGGAGACGAACTCCTTAGATTAGACCAACAAAGACGAACTCCTTAGAAGGGACCAACAGGAGACGAACTTACTTATAATGGACCAAAAGGAGACGAACTCCTTAGATTGGACCAAGAGGAGATGAAATCCCTTAAATTGGATCGACAAGAGACGAACTTTCTTAGATTGGACCAAAAGGAGACGAACTCCTTAGATTCGACCAACAGGAGACGAACTCACTTAGATTGAACCAACAAGACATGAACTTACTTAGAATGGACGAATAGGAGACGAACTCCCTAGAAGGGACCAAAAGGAGACGAACTTCCTTAGATTGGACCAAAGGGAGAGGAACTCCTTAGATTGGCCAACAAAACGCACCCTAGATTGGACCAAATGAGATGAACTTAATAAATGGCCAAAAGGAGACGAACTCCTTATAATGGACCAAAAGGAGACGAACTCCTTAGATTGGACCAAGAGGAGACGAACTAGGTTAGATAGGACCAAAACGAGATGAACTACTTAGATTGTTCCAAAAGGACACGAACTCGGTTAGATTGGACCAAAGAGGAGACGAACTCCTTAGATTGGACCAAGAGGAGACGAACTTCCCTAGGATTGGACCAAAAGGGACGAACTCCTTAGATTGGATAAAGAGGAGACGAACTCCTTAGATTGGACCAAGAGGAGACGAACTTCCCTAGGATTGGACCAAAGGAGAAAACGACTCCCTTAGTTGGACCGAAAGAGTCAAACACCTATCATTGGACCAAAAGGAACGAACTCCTTAGATTGAACTAAGAGTAGACGAACTCGGTTAGATTGGACCAAAAGGAGACGAACTCCTTAGATTGAACCAAAAGGAGACGAACTCCTTAGATTGGACCAACAGGAGACGAACTCTCTTAGATTCGACCAACAGGAGACGAACTTACTTAGAATGGACCAAAGGGAGACAAAGTCCCTTAGATTGCACCAACAGGAGACGAACTCCCCTGGACTGGACCAAAAGGAGACGAACTCCTTAGAATGGACCGAAAGGAGACGAACTCCCTTAGTTTTTTTTTTTGGTCGATAACGAACTCCCTTAGGTTGCACCAAACGGAGTTGAACTCCTTAGCTTGGACCAAAAGGAGATGAACTCCTTAGAAGAGACCAAAAGGAGACGAACTCCTTAGATTAGACCAACAAAGACGAACTCCTTAGAAGGGACCAACAGGCGACGAACTTACTTATAATGGACCAAAAGGAGACGAACTCCTTAGATTGGACCAAGAGGAGATGAAAGCCACTTAATTGGTCGACAAGAGACGAACTTACTTAGATTTGGACCAAAAGGAGACGAACCCCTTAGATTCGACCACCAGGAACGACCCCACTTAGATTGACCAAAAGACATGACCTTACTTAGAAGGCGAAAAGGAACGAACCCCCTAAAGGGACCAAAAGGAGACGAACTCCCTTAGATTGGACCAAAGGGAGAAGAACTCCTTCGATTGGACCAACAGAAGACGAACTCCCTTAGATTGGACCAAAATGAGATGAACTTAATTAGAATGGACCAAAAGGAGACGAACTCCTTAGAAGAGACCAAAAGGAGACGAACTCCTTAGAATGGACCAAAAGGAGACGAACTCCCTTAGATTGGACCAAAAGGAGATGAACTCCTTAAAAGGGTCCAAAAGGTCACGAACTCCCTGAGATTGGACAAAAAAGAGATGAACTCCTTAGAAGGTACCAAAAGGAGACGAACTCTCTTAGATTGGACCAAAAGGAGATGAACTCCTTAGATTGGACCAACAGGAGACGAACTCCCTTAGATTGGACCAAAAGGAGATGAACTCTTTAGGATGGACCAAAAGGAGACGAACTCTCTTAGGTTGGACCGAAAGGAGTCAAACACCTTTCATTGGACCAAAAGGAGACGAACTCCTTAGATTGGACTAACAGGAGACGAACTCCCTTAGATTGGACAAAAAGGAGACGAACTCCTTAGAATGGACCAAAAGGAGATGAACTCCCTTAGATTGGACCAAAAGGAGACGAACTCCTTAAAAGAGTCCAAAAGGACACGAACTCCCTGAGATTGGACAAAAAGGAGACGAACTCCTTAGAAGGTACCAAAAGGAGACGAACTCTCTTAGATTGGACCAAAAGGAGACGAACTCCTTAGATTGGACCTATAGGAGACGAACTCCTTAGATTGGACCAACAGGAGACGAACTCCCATAGATTGGACCAAAACGAGACGAACTCCTTTGATTGGACCAAAAGGAGACAACTCCAATTGGACCAACAGAGACGAACTACTATAAATGGACCAAAGCGGCGACTCTTACATTAGACCAACATGAAGACGAACTCCCTTAGATTGGACCAAAAGACGACGAACTCCTTAGATTGGACCAACAGGAGACGAACTTACTTAAAATGGACCAAAAGGAGACGAACTCCTCAGAATGGACGAAAAGAAGACGAACTCCTTAGATTGGACCAACAGGAGACGAACTCCCTGACGAACCCCTTAGAAGGGACCAAAAGGAGACGAACTACCTTAGATTGGACCAAAAGCAGACGATCTTCTTAGAATTGACCAAAAGGAGACAAACTCCCTTAGATTGGACCAAAAGGAGACGAACTCCTTAGATTGGACCTACCGGAGACGAACTCCCTTAGATTGGACTAAAAGGAGATGAACTCCTTAGATTGGACCAACGGGAGACGAACTCCCCTAGATTGGACCAACAGGAGATGAACTCTCTTAGATTAAACCAAAAGGAGACGAACTCCTTAGATTGGACCAACAGGAGACGAACTCCTTTAGATTGGACCAAAAGGGGACGAACTCCTTAGATTAGACCAACAGGAGAGGAACTCACTTAGATTGGACCCACAAGACATGAACTTACTTAGAATGGTCCAAAAGGAGACGAACTCCTTAGAAGGTACCAAAAGGAGAAGAACTCCTTAGAAGGGTCCAAAAGGAGACGAACTCCTTAGAAGGGACGAAAAGGAGACGAACTCCCTTAGATTCGACGAAAAAGAGACGAACTCCTTAGATTGGCCTAACAGGAGAGGAACTCCCTTAGATTGGACCAACGGGTGACTAACTTCCTTAGATTGTCCAAAAAGGAAACGAACTCCTTAGATTGGACCCAAAGGAGACGAAATCCCTTAGATTGGTCCAACAAGAGGCGAACCTGCTGAGATTGGACCAAAAGGAGACGAACTCCTTAGATTTGACCAACATGAGATAACTCCCATAGATTGGACCCTCAAGACATGAACTTACTTTGAATGGACCAAAAGGAGACGAACTCCTCGATGATCAAAAAGGCGACGAACTCCTTCAGATTGGACCAACGAAGACGAACTCCCTTAGATTGGACATAAAGACGAACTCCTTACGATTGGACAAAAAGGAGACAACTCCTTTCCTAATTGGACCAAAAGGAACGCACCCTGCATTGGACAACGGAGACGAACTCCCTTCGATGTGACTAAAAGAGATGAACTCCTTAATTGACCTACTGGACACGAACTACCTTAGATGGACTAAAAGGCATGAACTCCTTAGCCTTGGACCACGGGAGACGAACTCCCCTATATTGGACCAACAGGATTACGACCTCCTTAGATGGACCAAAAGGAGACGAACTCCTTAGAATAGACCAACAGGAGAGGAACTCACTTAGATTGGACCCACAAGACATGAACTTACTTAGAATGGTCCAAAAGGAGACGAACTCCTTAGAAGGGACCAAAAGGAGACGAACTCCTTGGAAGGGACCAAAAGGAGACGAACTCCCTTAGATTCGACCAAAAAGAGACCAACTCCTTAGATTGGCCTAACAGGAGAGGAACTCCCTTAGATTGGACCAATGGGTGACTAACTTCCTTAGATTGTACAAAAAGGAAATGAACTCCTTAGATTGGACCCAAAGGAGACGAAATCCCTTAGATTGGTCCAACAAGAGGTGAACCTGCTGAGATTGGACCAAAAGGAGACGAACTCCTCAGATTCGACCAACATGAGATAACTCCCATAGATTGGACCCTCAAGACATGAACTTACTTTGAATGGACCAAAAGGAGACGAACTCCCTCGATGGGATCAAAAGGAGACGAACTCCCTCAGATTGGACAAAAAGGAGACGAACTCCTTAGATTGGACTAACAGAAGACGAACTCCCTTAGATTGGACCAATAACAGACGAACTGCTTAGATTGGACCAAAAGGAGACAAACTCCTTAGATTGGACCAAAAGGATACGAACTCCTTACATTGGACAAACAGGAGACGAACTCCCTTAGATTGGGCCAAAACGATACGAACTCCTTAGATTGGACCAACAGGAGACGAACTCCTTTAGATTGGATCAACAAGAGACGAACTTACTTAGATTGGACCACAAGGAGATGAACTCCTTAGAATGGTCCAAAAGGACACGAACTCTTTAGATTGGACCAACAGGAGACGAACTCCCTTAGATTGGACCAAAACGAGAGGAACTCCTTAGATTGGACCAACAAGGGACAAATTCCCATAGATTTGACCAAAAGGAGTCGAACACCTTAGATTGGAGCAAAACGAGACGAACTCCTTAGAATGGACCAAAAAGAGACGAACTCCTTTAGATTGGACCGAAAGGAGACGAACTCCTTAGATTGGACCAACAGGAGACGAACTCACTTGGATTGGACAAAAAGGAGATGAACTCCTTGGATTGGACCAACAGGAGACGAACTCCTTAGATTGGACAGAAAGGAGACGAACTCCTTGGATTGGACCAACAGCAGACGAAATCCCTTAGATTTGTCCAAAAGGAGACGAACTCCTTCCATTGGACCGACAGGAGACGAACTTACTTAGCATGGACCAAAAGAAGACGATCTTCTTAGAAGGGACCAAAAGGAGACGAACTC